>CM021790.1:199722-243274 GCA_011076525.1 Nettapus auritus
GCGCGCCGGGTCTCGCTCTGAGCAGCGCCGTGTGCTACGTTTCGAAATGAAGCCTGCTTTGCAGGAGGAATTAATAAACATGAGTAGATGGGGCCATGTGTCTCAGGGTTCCTCCAGACATTTGGCAGTAATACAGCTGCTTTGCATTGGGAGGGGATTGCAACAGTAGGAAGAATTCAAAATATTTTAGCAATAAAGGTTTCAGAAACTTAAATAATGAAAAAAAAAAGGTGCTTTTCTTGTGCCAGGCATACAGTCAGTTCTGGCTTTGTCTTGTAGCATAATGTTTTACCAAGGAAGCGTCAGCCCAGGAAGGACAACTGTCCTGCTGCTTCTCATGAGTGATGGGTACTTTCCTGTTCCTGTTTTGGCTGTTCAGCTTTATCACTCAAAGTGATTGTAAACTCATTGAAATTTGGGTAGAAGCAAGACTAAAGCAATGACATAACGAGGAAGTCTAAGATCCGCTTTCCAGTCTCTAAATGTTTTGCGCTAAAATATGGCACTGAGCTCTGAACAAGCAGATGGTTTGACCTTCCTCCTGCCTTGCTTGTCAGAGCTGGTTGGGCAGTGAGGTGATGAGTGTTCATCGGGGAGTGGAGTGGGGTGGCCGTGCCATCTGGCTCATGGCTCTGGTCACACTGAATCATGCTGATTGTCATCTTTTGGGATGGTGCCGGTGTCGATACAAGCAGCTCTTTGGCAGCACCTGTGGTTCAGAGCCTAAGGCTCTGATTAAAAAAAAAAAAAAAAAAAAAAAAAAAAAAGTGATAAAATTGGCTCTTGGAAGGAAAAAGTCTTTTGCATGGTGTTGTCATTGTCATTGCATACGATCATGCAGTCCAGAATAAAACCTTTCATTTGAATCAACAGTATTGCTATGGTTGTGACAAATAACTGGAGAAGACCAAATAGTTTGTTCTCCTTATGTCTGTGGCATTTAAAAACCATGGGTTGTGCTGTGTCTCATATTGTGTCATCATGCCAAAGCTGAGTAATTGATGGGACTGGTAACAATATATGAGAGCATTAAATGTATCAGGGAAGATGAAGGGGGCCCTGGGGAGCTGTTGGCATCTGTCACTGACACACTTGGGAAGGAGAATACCAATTGCTGTGCGGAGTTTGCCTCAGGGTGGCTTTTGTAGCTGGCGCATGTGGATGAATGCAGTAGTCTCTAATGGGGATTGGTATTTTCCAGTCACAGCCCTCCCTGTGCCTCAGTTTCCTCTGTTGTAAAGCAGAGGCAGTGCAGGCTGTAGGTGCAGGAGGAGTTGCAGATAAAGATTTACAGAGGGTTGTTGCAAGAAAGCATTTTCTCTGAACAAGAAAATCACTTGTAGATCAGATGGTGGGACAGCGAGGTTTTGGGTGGATGGAAGGGGGTGTGTGCAGCAGGGCACCGGACCTCCCTTTCTCTCCGTGGTCTGTCTGATTCCTGAATGAGTCACATCCCTTTCGTTCCTACACTAAGCCAAGGTGAGAGATATGGGATTGAAATGGAAATTTGGGCCATGCTGGTGTGGCCCACCCTGGCACCAGATGTGTATTAGAGCCAAAGTTTCTTGCTCCTTCTGACCAAAGTGTTTTGTCTTCAGTAAGCAGGAACATGCAGAGACCAGGTTGCTTACTACACCCCTGTTCTTTCCCGACCACATCTGCACGTTAAACCTGGGGCTAATCCACCAAATCCCGGAGTCTTGTGGAGGCAGTACACAAAATAAGGTCATGAAAAGAGGTGGGAGGGATGAACCCTGCAATGTGCTGGCCAGTGAGCCCAGGGAGCTGTTGGTAGGTAGAGCACATGGCTACATTTGGGCTCTTTATAGCCAATAGATGGATCAGCCTTTCCTCCCACAGGGTATCAGGGAAGCTCTGGGCTAGGCTGGATGGAGAGAGTGAGAGCTTTGTGCCAGACAAGGCCAGCTGTGCAAGGGGGAATGAATCTCCTGGCTTCAGGGCTTTAAAAAGTGATCAGTTATGGAATAAAATAGAGTCGAGCACAGTGCTGGCTGTTGCAGAACTGGTATCCAGGCTCTTTGTTTAGGAGAGATAGTGAGAGATAGGGTCCTTGAAACCCTTAATTCATGCTCAAGAAATCTCTAGTGATGTGAGTTAGCAACTGACACAGCCTCTTCAGCTCTCTGCCCTGGAAACAAGCTAGCATGGGAGCGTGGGTTTGCAAGAGCTCCAAGTGCTGCTGTAGCCCTGGATTTCCGCAGACCTTCACAAGAGGGCAGAAAATGGCTGAGGAATGCATGTGGCTCTGGGAGCCTGACAGCGACTTTGATGGACAATTCTTAGTGCTAAATCTTTAGTTGTAAAGCAAAATAAAAACACTGCCATCTTTTATTCCAGTTATTATATAGTAGCTGGCATTCTTTAGACAAAGCTTAAAATAACCATGAACATACCAGTGAAAATAAATGGGTGAGTCATGTTTGTTAATGCAGGATTGCAAGTATTGCTCTTGGTTCTCTGACTTCGTAATATTGCATATTCTCAAGCAGATGCAAGGTTTTGGCAGCTCAGTGAAGTGAAAATTTGGGATCCATCAATTCCAGGTACTCCTTAGCAGGACCTGTTCAAGAAGGTTTTAAGTCATTTTGGTTTTGTTTATTTGTCATGTTCCCTTATTCCTAATGTTCCAAGCAAATGACCTTGTTGTGATGGTACTGTGCTGCTGGACATGGGTTACTTGATGTTTGTCAGGGTCAACTCCCTGCGACCAAAGCAATGGGAATTTGTGACCAGCAGGAACAATGCTGCACTACAAGTTGCGCTCATAGAGCTTTTGGGGTGGTTTAAGGAGAAATGTGAAGCAACTCTGATTTCTGGGGCATGAAGGCTCTGAACCTTGCTGGTGCTGTGGAAGGAATTACCTCTCTGGCTGCCTGAGGGTGACTGTCCACACAGTAGAGCCAGCTTAGTGCTCCTATGTCTGCGCCCCCTGCTTCACAGCCTGCCCCATTAGCGTAAGCTGTGAACAGCAGTGACTGAAGTTGGGCAGTGCCATACGGCAGCTGGGGAGGTGAGAGACGGAGCTGCCAGATGTGTGTCAGGGCAGAGAGGTGCTGCAGGCAGGCAGCAGCATGCTGGCCTTTTGTGAAAGGGCAGATCCAGGCAATCAGAGAGGATTTGGAGAGAGCCAGTGCAGCTTATCTAGGAGACACAAAGTAAAAGGCTCAAGCAAGCAACCAATCAAAGACCTTTTCTGAAGGACCTGTGGGGAGATGTGCAACTGAGTCTCAGCTGAACCATAACCCACATCATCAATCCGTATTCAGGTACAGCTATGGCTTCCCCAGGAACATCCTGAGACCCCATCTGTGAGGGTCTGGAGAGCTGGGTGTGGGCTCTGCCTTGGGGTAGGTTACAGTGCTGGGCTTGGACCTCAGCATCATCACCTGCTCACCATCCCCTGGGAACTGTCAAACTGGCTATACGGGGTACATATTGTGTTGCTTCCCCCCAGTCTTCATCTTCTGTGATACCTACCTCAGTCTACAGGGTGGTTTCTGGGTCTTCTTTTCAAGGTTTTAAACATCTCAGTCCAAATATAGATCAGCAAGAGGTATTGCTTATAGTTCCAGCTAAGGAAAAAACAAACAAAAACAAACAAAAACAAAACAAAACAAAACAACAACAAAAACACAAAGAACCAAACCAAAACAAACCAAAACAAAAACACAAACAAACAGCCCACCAGGGATGGGTAGCACTGCCTGGTGCAGCAAAATTGCTTCTGTATTGCTAGCATGATGCTCTTTCTTAAATATTGTACCTATGAGTCTTTAGCTTGTGTTGTTCAGAAAAAATGCAAGCTAAGGACTACCACCTTGTGAGGAGAAGTGGAAAAAAAAGACTGAAAAATAATCTCAAAGTGCTGCTATGGGTTGCTGACAGAAGCATTAGTGTTCAGTCCCTGGAATAGAGCTTGGCTTCCTTAGAGAAGTAAGTAGTGATGCATATTAATTGAGGAGGAATACATTTCTGTTATTTATTAAGGAGAGTAGTGCTTTTTTGGTATGAATATTTAATGAAACAGCCCCCTTCCCCCAGTTTAATTACTCTTCGTTTCAGCCATGTTCAAGGACATTCCTGGGCAGAAGGAGCCAAAGGGATTGCCGTGTCATCCCCAAACCCAGCCCTGGGTTGTGATCTTCCCTCTCTCAGGAGTTTAACATTTTCCTCTGTGGCTCCATCATTCTTCTAGATTTTATTGCGGGTGCACAAAGGATCTGAGTACCCTGGGGTGAGCACTGCCCGTCCTGCTCCCAAGGGGCAGCTGCGCTGTCGGCAAACACTGCTCATGCCTCGTGAGGCTGTCCGAGTTTCTTTACTGTACAGACGGAAAATGAGTTTGAAATCCTGTTCACAGCCCATGTAGCAGATATAGCAGGATCTTGACACTAAAGCCAGTAACAGAGTAGGTCGAGGTGGCTTTCTGCAAGAAGTTTCAGCTGTCATTGTGTGTCCCCCAGAACAGGTCTGCTACCTGCCTCCTTGGTGCTGGAGAAGATCTGAAACCAGAATTCCCTCAGACACTTTCAGAAGAAATGCCTAGAGCAATGACTCCTCTCCTCCTACCTCCAGACTTTGTTTTTATCCCTTTGGAGTTCTGTCAGTGCTTCTGGAGCTTCTGAAGGAAGCTGCAAGAAAAGTCAGGGCAGCCCCAGTTGGCTGGAGGCATAGCTGCACATCTTGGAATAACAAAGTGGCCTTTCTAATGTCCTGGCCCTAGCAGAAGCAGAGGAAACTTTTCACAGCGGCTCTGACTGCCTGGCCACAGCCACCTGCACCATTTCTGTTTGGGATTTGGGGCACACCAGGCTGCTTTGTGTTAATGCCACCACCTCGAGTTGGACCTGTGGCCTATGGGGTGAACATCTTCTGTTTCCCTTTGGCTCCAAAACAAAAAGGAAGAAACTAGAGGCTGTCTTTAGGGCTGTTCTCCTGCTTCCTTGACAATGTGTTAATTGCTTGCCTGGCTGGCGGGTCTGCTGTGCGGCTTTCTGTAGAAGACTGCAGGGGTTTTTTTGTTCCTGTTCCTCTTAAAGAGGAGGAATAAATATCTGTAAGGCACCTTGTGTTCTTCCCCATCCCTCCTGGGGTCAATGAAATACAGCATCTGTCAGACTTGTGCTCTTGATGCTGTAATGCAAACTGCTGAGCCATTTGCACCCCTGCTATATGCACTGCTCAGGGAGGACAGGAGGCAAACTTCTCCCTTGTCAGGGCTGAGGATGAATTCTTCTCCCTCCCCAGATCTGGGGCAGTTTGGATCCCTTTGCAGGATTCCCACTTTCCCCCTCTCTTAACCTCTGCAAATAAACAGGAGCTGACAACTTGCAGCGAGCAACATCTTGCAAAAGAGGAATTTAAACTCTGCTGAGCGGATCTCACAGCAGTGAGCTCCTGTGATCACATCCATCTGCTGAAGCAACAGCTCAGAAGTTACCGGAGCTGTCACCTGCCTACTTGGGGCTGCATGCTTGCTTTGGGTCACTGTCACACACAACTAGCAAGGTTAGTACGGGTGACAGCCTTGTCATCCCCTAATAAATCATGCACCAGTGTGGTATTGATTGTGCTTTAAATTCACTGAAGGCAATAAATGAGCCATTTCTCTATTTAGTTTATTTATGTATTTATTTATTTTTCCCCAGTAGAGAAAAAGGTCTTGTTTTGGGTCTATGGCCAGTGGGTGGCCATTTGCGACCTGCACCAGGTCAGCAGAGCCCTGCTTTGGCCATTGGCACCTCTGGTGGGGCTTGCCATCACAGAAGAGCAGCCTCCAACTCCTTTCCAAACATCTTTCTACTTCACATGGTTTGGCTGGATCATAACCCCCAGAGGTGAGGGCAGACTGAGAACACTTTAAGAGGTGGGAGTGTGCAGGGATGGTCTGTGTGTCTCTTCATTCCTTTGTGTTTGCACTTGGGTTTAATTTCCTTCTCCTGACCCCTTTCTGAGTGGTGAAAATACTTGCCATTTACTCCTGACATTGGTTTTGAGGGCAGATTCCCATAGAGCCTGGTATTCTCTAAAATCCAGGGAATATGGAGAAGCTGTTCTGAGCTCAGAGCTTCTCCAGTGCATTGACCTCTTTGGGGTTTGCAAACTGGGTCACTGTATGACTAAATCTCAGGAGGACCATGAGATGGAAGGCTGAGATCACACTTATATCCCACAGAAACCATCAGCACTTTTCTGTCAGAGCCTGCAAGACAGGCAATACACTGTGGTCCCATTTCTAGCAGTCTGACAGTGAAAACCCTATGCCAGGAAGCAGGGGTAGGACTCCAGGACTTTTCCCCAGCCAAAGGCATTGAAATTCATCTCTTCCAAGGATGGAGAAGCTTACCTTATGTAATGGCACCCAGGCAAATGAGATGATGTGATTTCCTGGATGATTATTTCATTCAAAGACTACTGGCACTATAGACTTTCATAGAGCATGCTTGTGTGGTTGTTACTAAATGGTTGACATCTGTGAGTGTATAAAGGAACGGAAGCCACGAGCTCCCAGACTATAGATGTGTCTGTATACTGGATGCGAGTTTGGGGATGGATCCTATGTAATCTTTGCACCAGGGTTTACACCAGCCTGCTGGTGTCCACAGAGTAGCTGTGCAGAGGGTGGCTCTGCTCCATGCCCCAACACAGTGGTGTGTCCCCATGGTTGTGTACAGCAATGACAAAGTCCTCAGTGGGAGGAGACGCATTGTGGTATTGTAGCTCACACATCAACCTGGTTGGTGGTCATTGACTGGTCTTGTTAGCACTGGCTGTGAGAGAGACCCCTCCTCTGTCTGCGCCCCTGCGAGTGTGCACAGGGAAGGGTTTCACAGAGGAAATAGAGCAGAAGAAATTGAGCATAGCATGTGTTCTTTCTAAAGATAGCATGCTGGGGCTTGCATCAAGGATCCTGCCACACTCGGCATCCACAACAACTCCATTGCTCTCCCTCTGTGACGGCTCCTAGTGAGCTGGAAGGATGCCAGACATGGCTTGCCTGGGACTTCTCTGCCCTGCTGCAGTGGACTAGAAAACGTATACATGGAGCATGAAAGTGCAGGCTTCAGTGGCAGCTCATGCAGGTGTGGTTTGGGGTCTGCAGCTTGCATGGTGCTGTGACATCCCTATCCAGCTGTGTCACTTGCGTCCCAGCTGACACACAGCCACTGCCAGGGGAGAGCAGCCTAGCCCTGTGTTATGGCCTTAGCACAGGCTGGTGACCTCACTGAAATCAGCTGCAAGGCTACCATAGTATGTCTCCAAGGTACTCTTCTGGGAACAGCTGTATTTCCCCACCCAAGCCGTTTTCCCTGGCCACCTGGGGTATTGGTGTCTTGCTGGGTTTCCAAGCGTGTAGGAAACCCCACGGAGGCTGGCTGCAGGTGCCGGGGGCTACTAGAGCAGATGGAGGATCTGGGCCTGGGATTTCTGTGGAATTGCTTAGTACGTTAGATCTTGCATGCCTGGAGGCCCTCCATCTGGCACACTGAGCCTGGGCTTGCTGGGCTGTTGCTGCTGAGAGGGGACATGGCAAAGTGCATGGGAGCTGGGAACTGGGAGAGGCATTTGACTTCAACATCTGTCTCAAGCTCTCCATGCACTTTGAGTTGTTCAGTGCAGCCCTGCACCATGTGTGCTGCAGCCCTTTGCCAAAATCAGAGTATCGTAGGATCTCTTCCAGCTGTTCATCACCCTATTTTGCACAGAAATAAGTAGGGACTGGATTTTAGGGGGAGCTAGCTGTGATTCATGGCATCCGTCTGCAAGGTGCTGTGTAAACACATGAAGGGAAGGATGAGAGCACAGACTGACCCACTACTTGCAATTAAAGGGAAGAAAGCATCATCAAATAGGTCTTCTTCCTACAGCCCCCATGTGCCCCTGTACATCACTGCCCTCTCCAAACAGCTGGGCTAGCCCCTGCTGCAGCGCAGGATTAGGCGGACAGCTTGGCAGCGCTCAAGGAACCAGAAAGAGAGAGGAGCAGACAGATGGTGTACCTGGGAAAAATCATGTCAAGTCATGTTAAAGCAAGAGAATAGGTTCCTGGAGGCTTAAAATGAAAGTGCTATCTGGAGTTTGAAATGCATCCAGCAGTGCTTGCAGTAGAGATTTGCGTTCATAGTCTAGCCACAGTCACACAGGACAGTGTTACCCTAGCTTCACTTCAAGAACCTCAGTGTTGGGATGGGGAAGGAGCATCCCTTGCTGCAGCTTTCCTTAAGGGGGAGCACAGGCTGGGGTTCAGTGGAGATCAGGGTGTTGTGGGGAGCCAGGGCCATCCTTGGTGCCTGGTCTGTGGGCCAGGTACCTGCCTTCCTGCTCACTAGCTGCAGTGCTGCCACAGGGGTACTGAGCACTGCTGGTGTTCTGCATTGAAGTGTACCATGAAGATCTGGGGAAGCATCTCATTGTTTGCACCTGTAATACAGCCCCACCTGAACATATTTCCAGTGGGCTTCAAGTCCAGTCCAAGCTAAAATGAATCCCTCTGACCCAATTTTCTTGCTCTATGAGAATCACATAGTTGAGCACTGAATGCACAACCAGGCCCTAAGAGACCCCGAAACCTTCTCTCAGCTGCTTCCATCTATCACAAATTCTCCTCCAGGCTCAGTTTTGGGTTGATGATTGCTAGATTTTAGTGTTTATCATCTCCTGCTCTCCCTGAGTGGATCTGAATGCCTGCACCTCCACTTTTTTTTTTTTTTTTTTTTTTAAATGGTTGATATGTTTTCTGACTCCAAGCATGGTTCAATAAAACTGCATTTACCAGAGATTAGCTCAGCTAATCCCATAAATGTACTTTTACTTCATTATCAGGCACAGCATATAGGGCTTTCTCCTTAGCTGTAGTGGGTCTGCCAGAGGGTTTCTGGATCCCACTGCAAATGAAAGGGTGGGATGCTGGGGAGACAAGCTTTTCTTTGTTTTTAGGATTATTTTGATCAGGATAAGGAAAATAGTGGAGCTTCCTGCCTGTCTCCAAGGCTCAATGTCCCCTTTTTTACTTTCCTCCCTTCCCAAATACCAGTCAGTGCAAGTTTAATAGAAGAATTAATATTAAAAATAAACACAACCATATTTAACAGAGCCAGCTTAACCATGACTGGGCTGTAGTCCCAGGATGGTTTTGAAGAAGGATTTTTAAGTTTCCTGAAACATGTGCTGCAGCTCTAGCACTGTGGGTTTATTGTCTGGTTATTTTTGCTTCTGCATTTATAACCTTCCCAAATGCCTGCAGACAAATAACTGCCTGACGGGAGGGAACTCAGCACAATGTATCTTCTCATGGCAGGGCTGGTGGGACACCACCTGCCAACAGTGAGCTCAGCCCTGGGCTGGGTGTGAGCGGCAGAAAGGCAAACAGAGGTGATGGAATAGGGATGGGCTCCTTTGAGCCAGGCACTGAGATCTGTTCCTGCAGGTTTGGGTTGGTGGTCCCCATGACAGAAGGGTCTTAAGATGGTGGTCTCTGGGATAAAAAGGGTTTCAAGATGGTGATCCTCAGCGTAAGAGGGGTTCAAGATGCTGGTCTCCATGATGGAAGGAGTTGAAGATGGTGCTCCCCTGGACAGAAGGGGTTAAAGATGCAGCTGAGCACCTGGCTGTGCTCTGATGAGGCGGCTGTCTCCACCTTCTCCCTGCTGCTGTGTTCACAGCACTGAAGGTTTGGAAAAAGAAAAACACCTCTCCAACTGTCGCACAGCAGCACCTTAAAATAGAGGTGTGCTGGTGTGTCACACATCCCCCCTCACATCTCACCTGGGGAGATGATGCTGGCCAGGCTCTTGGATTGGAAATAGATCCTGCTGCAGCCCCAGTGATGGAAATGGGGAGAATTCAGTCATCCTTGTGCAAAGGCAACCAAAGTGAGCTGCTGTTCAGCTCCAACAGCTGCTGCTGTAGGTGTGTGCTTCTCTGGGCTGGGAGGTGCCTGTGGTTTGGTGGCAGGGATGTTGAGGTCAGATCTACTGCTAATTTCTGAGATGAAGCTGATGGAGAAAACCTTATGCCTCAATTTCCTATCTCTAAATAGGGTTAACACTTTTAACTGTAACTTTTTTGAATTAAAATGGTATTTCAGTAGGTCTGAGGGCAAGACCTCACACAGGGGGCAGCAGAGTCTGGTAGAGGACTTTTAGGTATGGAGTAAGAACAGATACACTCCACTCTTACTGTGGTGGGGGTTACCAGCAGCAGCCTGCAGGAGAAGACATCATCCCATTGCGTTGCTGAACTTTGCAGAAAGGTTTTCTCTCCAAGCCAGTGCCTAGGTGTCTCAGGTTTGGGGAGCTGGAGAGCAGTGGGGCTGGCTATCAACAGTGCCAGCTTTGCTTCATCTTGACTTGCTGAATGGCTTTTGTAATCCATTTTCTAACAGCCTTGTGTCTGAATGGCCTCCTAAGGACTTGAATGCTGGAAGTGCCTATTCTCTGAGAATCCCAGGAAGAACAAAGACTCGTTATTCTCCAGCAGCTTCCTTTACAAAGTGAAAAACAAGCTGCCTTCTCCCAGCTGTGACTCAAAAAATGAACAAAAACCAAGGTGCAAAAAAACATTTTGTCCCAAATCTTCTCATTAATGATGTTGGTAGAATTGACAGGCTCTGAATGGATATTAAAGGGGGCTGTTAGGACCTGGAAGGATGCAGCTGGTGACTTGCACAATAGAAAATGAGCAGGCTAGCAGCAGGCTGGCTGTGGGGTTACCGATGAGAAATGAAAGATCATATCTGCTTCCTTCAGTGTTTCACTATCAGCTTCTGCAGATGGACTTGTGGGGTTCAACCACCTCTACATAGCACAGAGGTTAAACAGGCATTTCTCATGGGGAAGAGCATTCCTCAAATTACATTTATGCCTAGGAAGGAACAAAGGCTTGTATCAGTTGGATACTTCTGTGGTAGGGAATTTTGCGTCTGATTTTAATGTCTATGACTCTGGAAGAGCCTGTTTGGGAGCTAGAGGTGGCTAGGGGAAGACTGGTTGAAATCAGTGATCTTTTCTGCCTTCTGAAAAACATCTCCATGCTTGTCATAGACAGGCACATGAGCAGTAACCTGGAGTCATTACGGGCTCTGCATGTCACCTTGGGAAGGGGACGGGGCTGGTGTGTGCGCACCAGGAGGTGTCTGAGTGTGCAGCTGTGAGACCAAGCTGGGTGTCTGGCTATCTTCACAGCCCCACCCAGGGACAGACTGCCTGACTCTCAGCAGATCTGTGTCCTGCAGTATTTGTATTCCAGCAGAACTAATAAACCCATGGCAGAAGGCTTTCTGTATGGACTCATTATGCTTGGCTATTTTATGCTTCCTAAAAGTGAACCTTCCCATCCATGCAGTGATTACTAGAAATAGCCATTTTTCCTCTACATATATGGTTGGGTCCATTTGAGATAAGAAGGCCACACTGGGGATGTTCAGATCTTTGTCCCCATTGTCACCCGTGGGTGCCCACCTTGTGGACAGGGCTGGGAGTGAGTCCTGGGGCAGGTGGAGATGTGTCTGAGGATGTCCCCCAAACTCTTGGTATCTGTGAAAGCAAAGAAAAAGAAAAGGGGGTATATGAGATTGTGAGTGTGAAGCCAGGATTTTTAGCACATCACTTGGTCTTCGATAGCATGGATGAAAAATTCACAAACCTAATCCCCGGCTTTCCTAGACAGGGAGTATAGGAGAGCCTGTATAGCAGGAGGTCAGCATAGTAGGATAAATGGAGCAATACAGAGATTATTAGGGAAAATGGAGAGTGGGGATTAACACAAGAACCAGAGAGGATTTAGCCACTGCTGAGCTTGCTCTGCTTTGAAAATGCACAGGAGCACTTCCTGACAGGAGCTTTGCAGTGTCTTCATCAGGTGTTTCAAAACAATAGGTCCAGCATCAAACAAAAGTGAAGGAGACAAAAAGAAATTAAATCAATTGCATCGATCAGCTACATTAGTTCTGTCTTTCCACCACCTGGACCCAGCTGGTGTAAAAAAACAGACAAGAAACAAACTCGACCTCAGACTGCTGTGGTTGAGGGCCATGTTGGCTCCAAGGCAATGCCAAGGGCATGGCTGGTTTGAGGAGATAAAATCTTCTTCCTAAGCAAAATTGCATCTTTCATTCAAAATCTGCATTTCAAAAAGAATGAATACAAAGCTGGGCTAAGCTGTGTGCCCAATGCTCTACAATGCTGAAACACTTGGCAGAGAGAGGCTCCTCCTCATCTCTGTTACTTTAAAATGATAGCCCATTTCCATGATATTCTGATCTGCAGCCTTAAAATTTGCAATTCAGGGACTGTCCTCTGCTGTTGTTAGGGACCTCCTTAAGGGAGTGCCTGCAGTAGGTAGCTAAATAAGCTCAGATGTGGAATAAAGAGGGAATGGAAAACATATAGGAAGTTTTGCACTGAGATGAGATGTAACGCTCTTCTCTGCAAATCAGACTTGATTTGGGAATTACAGGGCAAAAAAAATGGTTCTGTGTTGATCAGGGAGACAAAAGGAGAAGCCTTCCTGCTGCCCTTTAAGTCTGTGTTTTGTCCTAACATCAAACCAGATGTGGGGAAGCCCGGATCATGTTCTTAAGTTTTTTGTCAAATAAGAACGGATTTATTCTGTGCTTTGGGGACACAGCTTGGGGGAAGTTTCCCCAGAATAGCCAGATTTAAGCTATTGGTATTTTTGAGCAATAGTTGACCAGGAACAGGAATTTTTGGTAGTGTGAAGCTCTTTTTGGGTGCTTTAATAGCAAGACAGCTTTTTAGAAGAAATCACTGAAGTGATGGGTGCTGAAATTTTCACCCCTCCTAGATTTCAGTATGACTTTTGCATGTTGCCCAAGGTACTGGCTCATACACTGCATGCCACAGCTGGGTCTCCAAACTGTGTCACCTCCCTGCGTTGCTCCAGAGGGGGGACAGCTGGAAACCAGGTCAGCAAGATAGATCACATAGACTGTGCCGTGGTGGGGGTTGAAAGGTAGATTCTCCTCAGTAAAGTTTGTAATCATTGCACTTACAGGCTGACATTATGCAGCCAGGACCTAGCTTCTCAAGGTTTGGGATCTGGGTAGAATTAAAGGTAAATGCAGGAGCTGAATTTTGTTTTGACCAGTTCATCTTTTGACTAAAACCCAAACAAACAGACAAAATCCCTGTATTTTGGGGAGCTGATGTGTGCTCCTGCAGTCCTTCCTTTCCCTCCCGCCTTTCCTGGTTGCCTGGGGGAGCACATGCTCTTTGTCATGCTGAAAGGGATATCCCCTATGTGTGGCCGTGTCCCCCTGCCTCACTGTTCCCTTGACATGCTCCATGATCATGTGCAGGGACAGCTGGCTGGGGACACAGACCCTGTGCCACTCGCCAAGATCAGGAGGCTTAATGAAGTCAGCAAGAGACGTGTTGGGTATCCCTGTGTGCAGGATTTGGCCCAGATAATCCATCTGCCCATAAACATGTTGCGCTGCAAACCTCAGCCATCAGGAATGCTGCATCAGCAGTGGAGCCTCCCTGGAGGCCACACGTCCTACATAGGCACAGCCTGGCAGGAGGGGATGTGATGGCACTCGAGAGAGACACTTGTCCTCAGAGCCCAGCCTCGGCCTCCAACTGGCATTGTTGTCCTGAAATCAGCTGTGCATGTCCACAGGGCCCCAGCTCCCCGGTTCTGGGGAAGGCAGATCCCCAGGAAACAACAAAATACTAAAGAAGAACTGTCAGCGGAGCAATTAATTACTGTGCACACTTCCTCTTGCCCCAGTTACCTGGGGAGGGAATCTTGCTTGGGGAACGTGTGTGTGCACACACACCTCCCTCCCCCTCTGACTTGGATAACTGAACTCACAGTTTTCCATCGAAACTCCCTAGTCTTCCTAGAGATTCTGAGGGGATTTCCTGTGAACTGTGATTTTTCACATAAATTTATAAGGGTGTGCAAACTTTAGTGAAATCAGAATGTTTCCTTCTGGTTTTGACTCCCATGAAGTATTTTATGTAATGTTATTATGAATGTGTTTTTAAGGAGTGAACGTCTCTCATCTTCAAGACCTTTATTTGAGTTGTATCAGATTTCAGAAGAAGGGGGGAAATGTTGCTTTTAGCCAAAAAAAAAAAAAAAAAAAAAAAAAAGAAAAAAAAGTGCTTAAGAGTTTTCAGCAAGAAAGGAATAGTTTGGGGCAAATAATGAGATGCTTACATGGTTTTGGATATTTGATGTAAATATCCCTATAGATCTGACTGCCCTAATGGCAAACAAGAACCTTAATTTTGCTAAAATTTGGTAAAGTTGCTGTGAATTCAGGGACAGCTCTTTGGAGATTACAGGGTCTATCCCACCAAAACTTTATGCTCTGCACTAAAATATTTGTTGATCTGTTCTAACTGTAACATGCAGCCACAGCATAGCATGGCAGAGGTTTAAGAATATTGTGTAAGGAATGACCCGTTGAGCTTATTGCATAGTAGAAATGATACTAAGGAGATAATATTTTGTTGTTATATGTTGAATACCATACAAAATAACTTCGTAAATTCATCCCTACATTTCCTGGGATAAATCCTGAGCCTCTAAGGACTTTAGCATTGATTTAATATATATATATTCATAGGTAAACTGAAAGCAAAAATAGCAGCTTGATTTCTTACAACATATAACAAGTTTCCATAAATATTTTTGCACAATGCTTGACTGCTTTGATTTACCATGAACTGTTGCTGCTGCACAAATCCTTCCAGAGATGCCTTTCAACTAAAATTGTTCCCCAGCCATATAGAGTGATAGAATCATAGAAAAAAAAGCATTGGAGCTGCTACTGTACATATCCAATAGCTGTATGGGTAGCGCTGTGTCAGCTTCTGCAATAGTGGGATTAACAGAGTTTATTTTTAATATTTATTTATTTATTTATTTTTCACAGTGTGATTTACATTGTAATACAGGGACTAAGGATTATACCTGCCTTTTGTAAGCTTAGGAACTAACTTTTTTTGTCATCCTCTAGCAGCATCCCTGTAAAACTGGGAATTGCTGCAATGGAGCAGCAAGGTTGGAAAATACCTTTAAGCTGATCCATGCTATTAAGCCTGAACCTGTTATGAGATGTTGGGCTAAACACAAGGAGCAGATTTGGTATTACCTTTGAAAACTGTCCTCCTAATTTTTCTGTGTAGGGAGTAGGGGTTGATTGGGAGCCATTTGGAGCAAAGAGATTCTGCAGGAACATCTTCCCCATGCAAGGACTGTTACATCCCAGAAGTGCAGCAGCCTCCTGGGCTGCTGCTCAGGTCATTTTGCCAGCTGTGCACTTGCTCAGATGGGCTTTTCTGCTTTTCCCCATGTAACCCAAGCACTTCAGCCAAATTTGAGTTTCCAGCCCTCCCAGCTCTGCCTGCAGCCTGCAGAGAACCTATGGGGCTCTGTTGTGTTTTTGGGACCTCTTCAAAGGAATCAGAGGAAACAGGTGGTCCCAGCCCAGCAAACTCCCCATGAACTCATCTTTTACCTATGGTGTTAGGGCGAAGCAGCCTGTTTGGAGTCTCAGGAGGAAGACGGGCTGAAAACTGCAAACAGAAATGTCCCAGAAATCCCTGATGACCTATCCTGTGGATGTTGTAGGCTTTATCAGCAAGGGTCTGCGTGCATCCTGGTAAGAGCCTCTTTGGCACTTTCCCATAGTACATCGAATTAGTCATCCCGAATTATTCAGATCTAGTTGAGCAAAGCCTCGTCTCTGCCTTTTTTTTTTTTTTTTTTTCCTTAGCCTGAAAATCTATATTTAAATATGAAGGAGTGGGAGTAATTTTTAATCGTGGCTTTATAATTCCTAAAAGGCAGGGAGGTAAAGCTCTAGCAGACGGCTGCTTCATGAGCATGCTCTTGCAGTCCTCCACTGCATTGCACGAGTAAAGCCTATGTCGAGCACTGCATGCACCGGGCTTTACCTTGCTTTGCACCTCTTATTGTGTGCTGCATGTGTGGAGGTGCTGGTGAAGCCTCTATGGTTTTATGTGCTTTGTTTGCATCTCAATATTCTTTTGGATTTCCCATCTCAGCCACATCTGATGCCTCTTACCCATGGCACCATTATAAGCCCATTGAACTGTAATATTTGGGAGGCAGGGCAGTACTGCTGCTCAACAGAGAGGGATGGCAGAGCTCCAATAAGCTCAGATGCCGTGGTAGAAAGGGGATTTATGGGGGGCAGATTCAGAAAAATTATCTGGGTTAGATCTGGGGCTGTTTTATGGATAGCAAGAGAGGAGATATGCACAGCCAGGGCCACCCAATAGGGATCACAGATCAGCCTTGCCTCCCTCAGCTGTAAAAGGAGCCAGACACGAAATACTCTCTGAAACACAGATATCACCCATGCAATTGGGGTACAAGGATCCAAAGCCACAGGACACTAAACGGACACCAAGTGTCTGACCCAAGGACATGCAGGAGGTGGTGGCAGAGTCTTCAAGGCTTGTGCCAAACTCTCCCCACCCTCATCAAAACCTGCTTCACCATCCATTCAGCATGAGCTGGGGAGGTTTAGTCTTGCCTTGTAATCTTGATTTGGAGCTTTATTATAAATTACTTTAGTCTCATGTGCCATTTTAAATTGATTCATTATGCTAAGTACTTGCCAAATGCATAATGAGGGGCTAAATCAGTCTGTATGTAACAAGGCAGCAATTTAATTATTCCTAGCACTCTCACTCTGACAAAAGCCTCGATTGTTGGTGTCACTTGTGTTTTGGGACCTTCATGCACACACACACAAAATCTGTTGGAGGCACCTCACAGTTTCTAGCATCCACCCTGTTAATTATTATTATTATTATTATTATTATTATTATTATTATTATTATTGCTGTTTTCAGCTTCCTCACACATGAGTGCAGGGCTCAGAGTTTGCCCTGTGGGGATTTGCATTAATGAGAATTGGAGCAGCTTTCGGGAGGATCGCAGCTCCCGTTTTTCCCATCCATTCAAAAAGTCTATGTGGCTGCTCTCGAAGAGTGACAGCAGAAGTGAAAATGAATCAAATTAAGGGGGTGTTAGCCACAGCACATCAGAGAGGGCCTGAAAGCCTTCAGACTGACCAGCAAGAAAGCTTTTATTTTTTGTAGTAAATGTTGAAATCCATCCACACTCACAATGGGATCTAAAATGCAATTAAGGTGGGCAGTGTCATGGTTTTGGCTGGGATAGAGTTAATTTTCATCACAGAGGCTCATATGATGCTGTGTGTAGGATTTTTGATGAAAGTAGTGGTGATACTGCACTGACTGTTTCATTGTTGCAGGGCCGTACAAGCAAGGACTTTTCTACCTCTTATGCTGCCCTGCCGTCTGGGGGTGCACAAGGAGCTGGGGGGACACAGCCAGGACAGATGACCCCAACTGACCAAAGGAACACCCTAGAACACGTAGTGTTGTGCTCAGTAATAGCAGCTAGGGTAAAGAAGGAGGAAGTGGGGGATGTTCAGAGTGATGACATTTGTCTTCCCCAGAAACACTTACACTAGACAAGTCCTGCGTTCCTGAAGTGGATGAGTACCTGCCTGCCAATGGAAGTAGTGAAGTTTCTTGCTTTGCTTGCGCACACAACTTTTGTTTTACCTGTTAAACTCTCTGCATCTCAACCCATGAGCTCTTGCCCTTGTACATTCCTAATACTCTCTCCCATCCCACTGAGAGGGGAGTGAGTGTGTGGCTGGGTGGTGCTGAGCTGCCTGCCAGGGTTAAACCACAGCATGTGGATAACAACCACCGCCACCCTCATCATGCCTTCCTTAAGTTTCAGTGCACTTCACAAAAGACCATTGATAGCTGCAGCCCATTTTACAGGTGGGGAGACTGAGGCACCATTTCCCCAAGTCATTACAGAGTGTCTGTGGCAACACGGAAGTAGGTTGATGTCTGGCAGCCAGTCCGACAGTCTGGCATGAGGGACATGGGTTTTACTCCTTATTCTCAGAAATTTTGTGTATCACCTTTGGAAACAGTCCCAAAGCCATATGTTGAATGGACCCATGAATAATGGACTAAACCAGACCCAGATTTGGGCACTTGGTTGAACCCTTCAGCCTTTCCCTGACCCTGGAAGCAGAGGACAGGCAAACATTTGTAGCTGACATCTGGAAATGGCCAAGCAGCTCCTCCTATCACAGCTCTTTGAAATTTTCCCTGTCCTTGGGCCAGATGGTGAAGGAGGTGTTTGCACATCATCTTTTGGGGCATTCCTGCACATTGCAGAGCTCAAAACCCCTTTCATCTCTTTTATTTGGAGATTCAGATGAGCCTCAGGTCCAAACCAAAATGCTGCTCAGTCTCTCTGTCACACTGCAAAAGGCTGGGAGTTGCAGGAACCATAACTTTCCTTCCCAGCTCCCTCATGATGAGACACCAGCACAACGGCTGGCAATGGGGCCAGGAGCTGCCATGAATCATCCTCATTAAAAAGCATTTACAATTCAGCGTTGCAAAGAGGCCTTGCACTGCCTTCACTGGTATAATGGGGCTATTAAAAGCTCCTGTGTCAAGCAGGCAGCAGACAGACATGCATGAGTACAGGCTGAAATCCCGCCGCAGAGGGCATGGGGTAGGCAATGCATGCTCTCACCCTGTCCCTCTGTGTGGAGCAGGAGGAGGTGGTTGGATCTCCGAGCAGCATTGCTCCCTGGCGTGGATGCTAGAGGAACCTGGCCTTAGAGCACAGGAGCTCCTACGGAGGTTTCCCTTTAGGTGATGGTTGTCACCAGCCAGTGAACTGGGGAGAAAGGAAGATTGTGTCCCATCACAGCGGTGGCTGTGAAGATGGGACAGGCTGTGGCATCACAGCTTGCTGCCACCCATGGTGTGGGTAGAGCTCACGGGGGAGGCAGAGCTCATGTTCAGCATTCTACCAAATCCCCAGAGCCTCTGTACCTCTATGGCCTGGGCTTTGCCTCCCTCATGCATTCCCCATCTGTGAGTCAGAGCTCATCCTCTGCTCTTTCCCCTCCCCAAAATTGTCAGGCACCCCAGGAGGCGTTTGGAGGATAATAATAATGTCTTGGGCTGGGTTTGTTCTGTCTCTGCTCTGCACAAGGGCTAGAAACTCAGCCTTCAAGAGAATGGTGAAGTCTGCGATTGCTGCTGGTGGTATGAGTTGGGGTCAGAGTGAGAGGGGAACCAGCTCAGACCTTGTGAAGTTGCCAGCAGTTTCACAGTGTGTTGGGGGCAGCTAGACATACTCCTTGTGATGGACTGGATCCTACAAAAGCAGAAATAAATCCTGGCAATGCCAAAAGCATCTCCAAGATTTGGTATTTCCCACAAGGGGTGTCACTGAGCTTTATTCCCATGGTGGCACCAGCAGGAGCACATCCTGGTGGGGACCCGTGGCTCCCTCCCTGTTCCCTCCCTCCTTGCCAGACTCCCATTACTCTCCATCCAAAATGACTTCACCAGGAGGAAAAGCTGTGAGAAATGATGAAGTCTCTGACTTCCTCTCTCTTGGCTGTTCTACTTCTCGTTTTGTGCTTCTGCAAGAGAGGAAGGGGAACAAAGCAGCAGAAAAAGTGCAAGATTTACATTAAAAAAGAAAGCAAGCAGCAGACAAAGAAATAAGGTCAAAGAAAAGGAGATAAGGGACTTTCAGTTATTTCTGAAGTTATTTAAGATGGTCTTCTCAAGTTTCCCCCCTTTTCTTGCTATATATAGGCTGTTAATAATTCAGTGGTTTAGATTTGCAGCAAAACCATCCATCTCGGCAGTCATTTCTGTTTTTAATGACTTTAGTGTATTAATGGTGGGTACTGCCTTTTGAACTGAAATTAGTTCATTTGTGAAATTAAACTTGCCTTGGTGTGCACTGATACTTTTTTCACGTGTTCATTTATAATTGAGATTTTGGGGGGAGGGGGAGGAGCAGAATGGGAGAGGGCTGGGGGATACAGAGAGGGAAGGAATAGCAAGATTCTTCTGGTAATGGCTTTTATTAAGGGTGAGCTGTGAAAGCAATGCAGGCAGTGAGTCAGCATCCTCTCCTGCCTCTGCTGGCTACTGAGCTGTTGCTGGGGTTAGTGTCACAAGTGACAGTGGATCAGCCCTGCTGGTGTCCCCAGGCTGAACAAGGACCTGGTTTTCCTGATGTATCAGAGAAAAGAAAGCAAATGATGAAACTCTAAAAAGACCCTTCACACACACACACAAAAAAACAAAACAACAAAACAAAACAAAACAAACAAACAAACAAAAAACAACAACAACAAAACACCCCCCAAATTGGTTGCTTTGTCATTTGGGGCTTAGAGAAATGGAAAAAAAGCAGTTGCTTTTACTTTTGCTCTGGAGGTTAATTAAGAAAAATCATTTGAGAGAAGCTTGTGTTAATTGCTAGCAGATCTCTTTCATTTTTACTAGCCCTGCTTGTGCCTTGCCAAAAGACCACTGGCCAACAAAATGAACATAGCCACTGTGGCACCCATGGGTGATCTGGCAAGACAGTGCTACCCCGTTACACAGCTCCCAGCATCACACCCCTGGGTCCCAACAAGGGGCTTGTCTGCCTGCTTGTTTGCAATACAGTGATGTCTGCCACACTCCTGCTTTCAGTGTCTTCCTCATTGCAAATGACTCTTGTGGTGGAGGGAATTTCAGAGTGAGTTGTCATTTCTCAGAAATGGGCTCTGCAAGGAGGGGAATCCTCGGCAAGAGCTGGTGTAGCTATGAAGCAGAAACCTGTAAAGGATAAGGCTGCAGGGCTGAGCTGCTGAGCTCAGGTCATTGAGCTCTCCTGCACATTGGGCAAGATGCTGCACAATCTCCTCTGGTCTGAATTTCTGCTGGTTTGGCTTTCCCAGCTGGGGATGTAGCCCTTTTATCAAGGGCTGGGAAGCACTAAGCAGCTCCAGCTTTACCTGAGCTGGCTGTCAGCTTTGCAGATTTACCAGGATCCAGATGTTACTGCTAAATGCAAACCAACCTGCTGCATGGTTTTGAAAACTGTTCTGTGCTTGCAAGCCCTTTGCAAATGCAGAAAATAACATCCAGCTTTGCAACACACTACAGCTGAGGAGGAGCTTTTCATAACGAGCAGATTCCCAGCACTGGTGGTCATGGGATAAATTCACCATGAAGATGTGGGAGGCAGGCAGAAGGGCCTTCAGGCAGAAGCGAGTTTTCTCCTGGACTGCCAGCTAGAAAGTGAATGATGACAACATTAGTGTTACATGTAAGGTTTTTTGTTTGTTTGTTTGTTTTTTGTTTTTTTGGGGGGGGCCCGGGCCGCCCGGGGCGACGGTGGAAACATTAATTGGCTTAAACCAGGAAGCCAGGGCTACAGTAATGTATTTTGTCTGGTAATGTGTGCAAGTTTTAATTTTCTTTTTAGCTGTTCCCTTTGAGATTGAAAGCTTGAGGACAATGTCACCAGGGGATCCAGCCACTGGAGCATCCCTGAAACACTGCTTTACGTTTGCAGGTGTGCAGCAGCTGCCCTGTTTCTTTCCTGACTTTATCAAACTCTAATGGAATTTGGATGGCTTCAGAATAATTTCACCAGTGAGCTTGCTGCTGTGTTTGTTAGAAGGTGGAAAGGGATGTGCTATGAGATGTTTTTTGTCTTCTCTCAGCTTTCTCATACCCTTTGTGTTCCCCATTGTAACCACCAGCAATTTTACCTCTGGTAAAATCTTCAGTGTGATCTTAATGGAAATCAGAGAACTTTCTGGATTGGATTTTTGGGCTGCCACTACTACATGGGGTGGTTGGGACCCAGAACTGGGTAGGTCTGGATCTGGACTCCCCAGTCCTGCTGGCCATAGGGGACTGGGATGCCCTGAGGGACCAGCCTGGTTCTCCAAGAACCATACTTGCATGAAGTTGAGTTCCTTGTGCTAGCTCCTTACACAAGATTTGCAAAATTATGGCTCTTCCCTAATGATATCAAAGACCTGATTAGTGGAAATTCCACCCCCCCCCCCCCCCCCCCAACACAATGTGAAGCTGCTGCATCATCCCACATTATTTGTTCCCAGGCTGTGTTGATCACACTCCTACAAGCTCAGAGTTCATTGCTCTCCTCTCCAACACAATATTCACTGAACTAGCAAATGAAAAGTCACAACACAGTTGGGAGTACTGGGGAAAGGTGAAGAGATCCAAGAGACAGAACATGCTTGGAAAGCCCTTGCCTGCATTCCGGGTGGTGGTGCAGATATCGAGGGAACCTGTGTGCGGGTGAGACAGCTCATGTCCTCCACCAGTCTCCTCCTTGCTCTGCTCACACTGACCTCATTGCTGGGAGTCCCTGGTGCCAGGGACAGGAGGGATAAGGTTGGCTCCCATCCCAGCCACACAGCACACAGGCTGGCAAAAATCAGGCAATGTCTGTGGTGCATTTTTTTTCTGAATATAACTGGATAAACAGTGGGAAAAAGGTGAAGGGCACATGTTCCAACAACAAACATTTGAGCCTTTACAAGGATGCTTTGTGGCATAGCAACAACTTGTAGATTCTCCAGTGTTTCTGTGCAAACCAAATAGTGTTATTTAAGAACAGAACTGTTTGTGCAGCTGAACAGAGTTGGGCAGCAATTCACCCTGAATGTCTTGAATTTCACCTGAAAATTTCACTTAAAATATCGTTGTGAAGAGACCAGTCCTGTTGTTCAGGGCAGACTGCTCTAACCACATTGAGATGGATGGCTGGGCTTGGCTGTCAGAGGGGCTGATATCAGAGTTTTTGCTGCTGTCAGCTTTGCTTGGCATAAGTAGGCTGCAGACACTGCCTTGTGCCAGCTCCCTGGATGGGATGAGTGTCACCAAACCCAAGCAGAAGTGACATTCCTGGAATAAATTATTCAGCAAAGCACAAGGAATAACTCCTCCTGCCCCAAACAGGGGCTGTCACATCTCTGCACCCAGCTCTTGCCTGACTTAGGGCTGATGCTCTCCCTGCATCATGCGAGAGCCCCCAAGCAGCCGCTTTGCATCCTGCTGACTGTGCCAAAATGCAGCCGTCCAGCACCTGTGTGGATGTTTGTAAGTCCGTAATGAAAACGCAGCACCACTGCCATGCAATCTCCATGGATTTGTGGTTAAATTGCTTTGTCAATGTAATCTTATATCTTAATGACCAAATAATGGCATGCAACAGGAGATGCATAAGAAGTCACTGGATATCATTTTGCTGTCATCGTGAAGGCCCTGGAACATGATCCTCATTACAGGGGAATTTGCATTAACATTGTTTGGCCAACATAATCCCACCCCATAATCACATTTTTAGGATATTAAAATAGGTCTGACTCTATCCTGAGTTTTAACCCCTTGGTCCCCAAAGGATTGGATGGGATTTAGCTCAGGAGCTTCATTAAAGCCAATGGAGCCACCACATGAAATCACCAGGCAATGCAGAGTAATTTGGCTGATCTTGTTTAGCCACAAAACCTGGTTCTTTGATGGAAAAGTAATGCAATACTACTGCTAAATCCATAGCATCGTGGGGAGGAGAAAAAAAAAAAAAAAAAAAAAGGGAAAGAAAAAAGGTCCTGTCTATTTTGGGATGGCAGTTTGATTTTCACTTCCCCCATTTACAAATAGTAATGATCGTTCTCTAAAGATGTGCTGCCTTTGTTAGCTGGATTGCTGCAGTAGGAGAGGCTTGTATGGAACTTGCAGAAATGCTCTTCACCTGTGCTGACTTTTAAGCAAGTCGCAGTATTCAGAAAGCATTGATTTTTGCTCTCTGTCCTAAGTTTCTGTATCTTTCTCATTTTTTCCAACCGTGAGCTCAGCGAAAGACTTCTGGTGCAGGATTTAAATAGACTGTTAGTAGACGGTGAGAAGTATTCTCCTAATGTACAGATGAGAAACTGAGGCATGGAGAGATTCAAGGATTTGTTCCATGACTGACTGACACCCAGAGTCTAAGACTGGGACAGGAGCAAGGACCACATGCTTTATGGTTAGAACACCAGATTTGTTCTGGGAAATCAAGATTCACTTCCCATGCCTCCTGCTGCCTCCTGGGTGGCATTGGCAGAGGCAAGTAGAGCAAAATTTGTCACCCCAGAGGTGTTACCCTCATTTGGTGCTTTTGTGGCTTGACAAGGAAATGATGGGATAGGATGCTTGATTTGAAGGAAGCCAGACATCTGTGAGCCCCTCTCTGTGTAGACTGGGATGACAGCACTTCTCTCCTGGATGGGTCATTCAATCATAGAATGGTTTGGTTTGGAAGGGACCTTAAAGATCATCTAATTCCAACCCTCGTGCCATGTGCAGGGACATCTTCCACCAGACCAGGTTGTTCAAAGTCCCATCCAAACTGGTCTTAAACACTTCAGTTGCTCTTCCCCTATCCACCAGTGCTGTAACCCCACCGTAGAATGCCACCAGATTTGTCAGGCACGATCTGTCCTTAGTGATGCCACGTTGGCTGTCACCTCCTTACTTTCCATGTACCTTAGCAGAGTTTCCAGGAGGGTCTGCTCCATGACCTTGCCAGACACAGAGGTGAGATGGGAGCATCTGAGACTGCAGGGATATTCCCACCACCTGTCTGCATGAGAGAGAAGGTTGGGATGGCAGGACTGGTCAGTCTGGAGCCAGAGGTAGCGATGTAGGACTTACTCCCCAGCTGCGGAGCAAAAAACTAATTAAATCAGGGATAAGCTGGCAGGGAAGAACCAGCTGAAGGTTACAGTGAGAGCAAGCAACTAAACCTCACTGAAGCAAACTAAGCAGAGCATGGTTATAGCCTCCATTAATCTGTTTTAGCTGCATAACCTGTGTTACTCCAAGTTAATTTTGAGAAGTTGAGTTGGTGCTGAGCTGTCTGATGCTGAAGGTCCTCTGCAGACCCATTTGTAAAAGTTTCAGCTCTGCCCAGGAGATAATGAGTGACCCAAGTGGCAGTGTTGACCCTTCACCTGTAATGTTTGCACAGAATTAGGATTGAGTATGGGTACAAGCAGCAGAGGTAGGTCAAGTTGAACTCATGCTTCCAAAACAACATGAGAATTGTTGCGAGTGAGTTAATCCTGCCCCAGTGGAGCAGCTGGAGCTTTGTGCTTTCCCTGCTGTGGGAGGAGAGACAATACATTTATGGTGCATTAAGGTATTATTGTAGCAGTGTTAGCGCTGAAAGGTTTCTGATCCTCAGAAATAAAGAATAGCAAATTTGTCCCAGATTTGTCAATGGAGGCAGGTTCCCATTAATGAGGGAAGGCAGAACTCTCCAACGTGCACAGGTGGTGAGGCTGGAGGACACACAGCCCTGCGTGGGGCTAGCAGGGGACAAGACAGGGGTGGGGTGGAACAAGGCCAAGCCCAAAAGGCTCCTTGAGATGGAGTTCAGCAAGGTTTCAAGACAGGGAACCCATGCCTAGGACCAGCTGCGGGTTGGGATGAAGGGTCCGGAGGCTTTCTGTGCTCAGGGAGGAGTCTGAAGGAGTCCCCCCATGGGCTGGTCTTGCAGTGGGAAAGGTGAAGTTGTGTCCTCTCTGCTTGAAAATCCACCCCGAGAAGGCCACTGAATGAAGAGTAATGCTTTCTCTTCTGCTTCGTAGTAACTGCAGCTGATGTTAGAGGTCAGCCTGTAGATCATTGCACAGGGGAATTTCCTAATGTCCTTTAGGAATAAAATTAAATTTGTTGAGACCAGATGCAACAGAAGAATTGGATGGAAAAGCAGAGAGGATCTCACAGGGGAAGGATGTGGACATCTTGCATTAAACAGAAAAACCAAAGCCTGGAGGAGTGTTTAATGCTGCACTTTGCAGGAAAGCAATGGGGAGACTGCAGAGATGTCCCTTCCCCTGGGCTTTTACCAGCACTGGTTGTCCTGGACCCAAACTGACCCCACGCCTCTGCAACCATGCTCAAATCTCCTGGTTTGGGACATAACCTGGGCTGCTTGACCAACTGTGGGCTTGGTGCTGTGCCTGTGTGCAACCCCCCCTCCCCAAATGGGGGGATGCCTGCCGGGCTGGCGGTGCTGTCACTCCAGCTGTAGTGAGCTACTGGCCTGGCAGAGTTTAATTAGATTTGATAGGATTAGGTGGAAGCAGCAAGGAAGAAAGAGGGCCAGGCAGCCACACAGTGCCTTGGGCTATTGGGCTGTAGCACCCCCCCCCCCAAAGTCTTTGAGCCAGGTGATGCTGGACCAGAGCTGCCCAGAGCTGAGGGATTAATGTCTGCTGCTGTGCTGCAGCTGATGGGGGACCGCTCAGTCCTCCACCTGGTTCTAAGGGAAGGGCTTTTCCCAGCAGCATCAAGAAGGTACATGGCTCTCTTGATAGGGCTGGCAGTGATTTTCAAAGAATTTACCCCCGACTGAGATGCAGGGAGCAGATGACGGCTGTTGCATGATCGTGAAACCGGCAGAGAGCAGTGCCTAGGTCTTGGATATGAACGGTTGTTGCCAGGATATTTTCCCATCCTCTAAACAGTAATGGCACTTAAAGGGTTAAAGATGCCCTGGAGGTCGGTTTCCTGCTTTGTCCCATGTGATGCTGTGTGGAATGGGAGGGATGCTTTGCTGGAAGCATGTTGCTGATTAGCATTGTTAATTGCCATTGCACTGATGGGGGAGCAAGGCTGGAAGCCTGTTGCCCTAGCTCCCTTGTCCTGGGTGACACTCAGCCAGTGAACAGCATGGGACTCAAAAAAAGGGCTTAAAGCCAAGGGGGTGGTGACAAGGAACGCATGTCCAAGGCCAGGGCAGGGTGTCGTGGCCTGCAGATCAGTGTTCCTGTATGTGGCTGTTTTCCAACAGCTGTGCTGAGCCGCTGCCCTGCTGCCAGTGTGAAAAACGCAGCGCTAGGGCAGTGCTGCTGCTGGTGGTTGGTGGTTGGCCACACACCACATCCAGGAGCATCCTTTGGGCCAGACACCGCACTGAGGCTGACAGTGGGGTACCTCCATGACATCTGCCTGGGGGCTGGTAACCCCTTCTCAGACCTGTCAGCAGAAAGGGGAAGGCAGGCTGGGCTTGCTCAGATCTGTTTCCTTGTGTAGTACAGACTCGGCTCCTACAGCAATATTTATTGCTGTTTTCCCCCATGGGTTTGTATATTTTGTACAGCTTGTTTCTAATTTAAAGTGTAAATAAGTTTGATCTTTTCATCTGTTTCTCTCCCTACCTTCTGGAGGCTGTGCTTGTTAAAAATAACCATGGCGAGGAGCTGAAGCAGGGCTGCTGGCGGGGTTTTCGCCTCCTCTGTGGCGGGGCTCCTGTGGGAGTGACAGCGTGGTGGCCCTTCGTGCACAGCCCTGGCCCGCGCAGTCACAGCGATGGCCTGAATTCCTGCAGCCTCACCCGGCATGTGTCTGGGATGCAAGCATTTCTGGGGAGCCATCAAGGGGGCTTGGGAAATGGGGAACCAGGGTGGAGGAGCAGGGTGCAAGGACGGTGGGGGGTTTCCCTGTGTGCGTGTATCGTGGTGATGCTGCAGTTGCCAGCACAATGCATCTGCAGAGGGGACTTTCTCCTTAAAAAAAATCCCATTTGACCAAAGCTGAACTATTTGCAAAAGAGATCAATTGAAGCAGGAAAAAAATTGAAAGCCTTAAGCTCTCTTGCAGGAAAGTCTGAAATGCAGACTGGGGTTCAGAGTGAA
Source organism: Nettapus auritus (assembly GCA_011076525.1). NCBI lineage: Eukaryota > Metazoa > Chordata > Aves > Anseriformes > Anatidae > Nettapus > Nettapus auritus. The sequence goes on from CM021790.1 coordinate 227,336, forward strand.
ACTGCCTTTGTCGAGGTGGCTCAGCTTCACTTTGCCATTGATTTTGTTGTGGGGATGCACATTCACACATGCAAGTATGTGCATGCACATAAGCATGCACACATATGCATGTGCACACGCTCACACATGTGCATGTACACATACTTGTGTGCACACATGCATGTACAAACGTGCGAACGTGCACACTCATGCACACACCCACACTCACATACATGCACACACACAGGCAAACGTGCACATGCATACTTTTGCACACACACGCCCTTGCACACGCGCACACAAAGGACACACGCACTCGCACTCCCCCCCCCGTCCTGCGCGCCCCCAGTCAGCGCGAGCTCCGCGCCCGCTCCCAGCCCCACGACGCCCCCCGGCCAAGGCGCCGACTCCCTCCAGGCCGTGCCCGAGCCGTGGGGCAGTGCGGCGGGGGGGTGTCTGCGGGGCAGGGCCGGGGGGGGCTCTGGCGGCTGAGCGAGGCGGTGCCAGGGCTGGGGGCGGATTTTTTGAGAGCAGCCTCGGCTGCTCAGAGCCGCGGCGGCCGCCGGAGGAGCGGGGCGGCTGCTTCTGCCTCTGCCTGGAGGAGGAGGAGGAGGAAGAAGAGGCTCCGACCGCCGCCTCTCCCTCCCGCCCCCCCCTTTCCCCTTCCGCCCCATACCTTTATGGACGAGCGCCGGAGCTTGCTCCACTCTCCGGCTGCCTCTTCCGCCGGCCGGCCGCCGAGCAGCAGCCACCACAACCTGGGCTACACCGAGCAGCCGCCCCCCGCCGCCCCCCGGCCCCACGAGGAGGAAGAGGGCGAGGAGGCGGAGGAAGGCAGCATGACCGTCGTGTCGGGGGGCGGCGGCGGAGACCCCCTGCTGGAGGAGCCGCAGCATCCGCACCCTTTGCTGGGGGGGGACCGCTACGACCACCCTCCGCCTCCGGCCGCCGGCCCCACCGGTCACCCCGCGGGCAGTGGGGAGCACGAGTGCTGCGAGCGGGTGGTGATCAACATCTCCGGGCTGCGGTTCGAGACCCAGCTCAAGACACTGGCGCAGTTCCCTGAGACGCTGCTGGGAGACCCCCGCAAGAGGATGCGCTACTTCGACCCCCTCCGCAACGAGTATTTTTTTGACCGCAACCGGCCCAGCTTCGATGCAATCCTCTATTACTACCAGTCAGGTGGGCGCATCCGGCGGCCTGTCAACGTCCCCATCGACATCTTCTCTGAGGAGATTCGCTTCTACCAGCTGGGGGAGGAGGCCATGGAAAAGTTCCGGGAGGATGAAGGTTTCATTCGGGAGGAGCAGCGACCACTCCCAGACAAGGAGTTTCAGCGCCAGGTGTGGCTGCTCTTTGAATATCCCGAGAGCTCTGGGCCAGCCCGAGGCATTGCCATCGTCTCTGTCCTGGTCATCCTTATCTCCATCGTCATCTTCTGTTTGGAGACCCTGCCTGAATTCAGGGATGATCACGACTATGAGGGAACTGGAGGAACCTTCGGGACAGGGGGTGGCCCTCTCCCACCTGATGTCTTCACCAACTCCTCGTCCTCGGCCACTTCCATGGTGTCATCCTTCACTGACCCTTTCTTCGTGGTGGAGACTTTGTGCATCATCTGGTTCTCCTTTGAGCTGCTGGTCCGCTTCTTTGCCTGCCCCAGCAAGGCCACCTTCTCCAAGAACATCATGAACATCATTGACATTGTGGCCATTATCCCCTACTTCATCACACTGGGCACTGAGCTGGCAGAGAGGCAAGGCAATGGCCAGCAAGCCATGTCCCTGGCCATCCTCCGAGTCATCCGTCTGGTCAGGGTCTTCCGCATCTTCAAGCTCTCCCGACACTCCAAGGGGCTGCAGATCCTGGGGCAGACCCTCAAAGCCAGCATGAGGGAGCTGGGCTTGCTCATCTTCTTCCTTTTCATCGGCGTCATCCTCTTCTCCAGCGCTGTCTACTTCGCAGAAGCTGATGACCCCAGTTCAGGTTTCAGTAGCATCCCTGATGCCTTCTGGTGGGCGGTGGTGACCATGACCACAGTGGGCTACGGGGACATGCACCCCATCACCATTGGGGGCAAGATTGTGGGGTCTCTGTGTGCCATTGCAGGGGTGCTAACCATCGCTCTGCCCGTGCCTGTGATAGTATCCAATTTCAACTATTTCTACCACCGGGAGACAGAAGGCGAGGAGCAAGCCCAGTACATGCATGTCGGGAGCTGCCAGCACCTCTCGTCTACCGAGGAGATGAGGAAGGCACGCAGCAATTCCACCCTCAGCAAGTCTGAGTACATGGTGATAGAGGAGGGGGGAATCAACCACAGTGCATTCAAACAGGCTGCCTTTAAGACAGGGAACTGTACAACCACAAACAATCCCAACTGTGTGAATATCAAAAAGATCTTTACGGATGTTTAAAAACAAAACAGCAGCAAAACCTGAGGATGTGGTAAAAAATAATAAATGCAAAGTGACTGTGTACTTGGTGTTGTGTGGAACATGCACCATCGTCAGTCTGTGTATGCCCTTGTTTTTATACGTTTATTTTTTTAGATCTTTCCTTTCTAAAGATCTTAAAGGGATTTGAATTTCTCTGAAGAAAAGAGGATGGCTAACAGTTAAATCGGTGGAAGATGAAGACAAAACACTCGTCACCACTGAAGCAGGTGTTCTGCAACGTGTTGCAGGGCTGCTTTTGTTTTCTTGCTTTTGGGGACATCTCGCTTTGCTCCTGATTTTTTCCCCCATCCCTACAGGCAGCGTGGTGCCGATTTCCCTTCCATCACATAAGCTCACTTGTTGGATTAGCAGCCCTGGTTTGGGTGGGGAGACGAGGAAAACGTTGCAGAGCACACTGTAAGGGGGCAGGGAGGAAACAACCATTTAATTTTGCAGAAAGTCACTGTTACCACATTGTTAAATGGTGCTTAATATTGAAACATGTGGTGTGCCATTACGGGCACATCACAGATTCCCTTTTCTCCCCCACTAGATCATTTATGAAATTCTAATCTGGTCAGAGACCAAGTGCAATCAGTTCTGACTTAAAGACAAAACAAAACAAAACAAAACAACAACAAAAAACCACTGATTTTCTATTCTTAATTCCCTTCCCCTGCAGCACTATGGCATTATTCCACCCAGCATAAAATTTGTGGCTGCGCAGTGGATCTGTGTGCTCTGGGGGGAGGCAAAAGGCAAAATTGAATGGTTATGGTGTGCAGGGAGCGATGCCGGCGAGGACCTGGATTTGCCAGCTCTGTGATGGGCTCCTTGCTGTGGCCGTGCAGCCTCAGACCAACCAAGCTGGACAAAAAGGGATATTTCCACCTTTTTGAAATGCATTTTGGAGAGATACAGCTGCTTATCGCAAGAAGATTAGAGTGGCGAACACGCCTTCCAACGGAAGTCACTAATTTGGACTGGAGTGATGCAGTTGCCATGGCGACCCTAGTTTCCTGGGAAACCCCAAAAGGTTGTCATGGCATCCTTTCTCCCATCCCCCTTGGTCCTCGTCGTTTCTGCAAAAACCCTTCCAGATGGTTCCAGCCCTGCCATCCCGCAGGACACTGTGTCTCTGCACCTTGCAGGGCACCCGTCCCTGCATCCCCATCCTGTCGCTGCATCCCCTTTTGCACTATGTCCCCAAGAACCAAACACCCACCTGTAGGCAATAAGCACACCCCAAAACTCTCCTCTTCCTCCCAGAGGAGTTCACACCTTGGTGGTGAAATCTGGGAGCCAAGCCTCGTCCTGCAGACACGAGCAGCCGCTTGGACATAGCAGCAGCGGCGCTGCACCACCAAGAAAGAACCGTGCTTGCCCCATGCCACATGAAACCCCGAGGCTCCCCCAGAGCATCCTCCAAGGGCAAGAATGGCCCCAAGCAGCCAGCAGGAAAGCTCAGCTGGGAAAGCGTGGCAGCCTTTGGAAACAAGGGGGACAAATGCAGATCTATTCAGAGCAGGATTGAAAAGTAACCAAAACCCTGCCAGGGAAAGCGTGCCTCCTTCATCATTCCGTGCACACCGGGGGGCCACTGGACATCTGATGGGATCAGGTGAGCTTTGCACGGGGTAGAGATTTTTTGCATTATAAGGTAACATTGCTTTTGGGAACAAACCTCATGTTTTCCACTGCCTGGTTTTGTTTTCCGGCTCCCCCTGTTGCCTTCATGTATTTTTGTGCATGTCAGGTAAATGGAATACCATCCTATGGCTCCTTTGATTATATTTGCTTTCCACTTTGCTTTTTAGCACAGTGAGTTCTAGGCAGGCACTGAAGGAAAGCTGTGCTGCTTTTGTAAAGTGGGATTTCTTCAATTCCACAGTTATCTGCAGAGTTTTGGTGTTTCAGGATGGTCCCTGTGGTGGAAGCAAATTTATGGGACTGGCAGGGCACAGGGCCTGGAGTGGCTTTGAGCACCTGATCCCCAGCTGTGCTCCATTTCACTGGCTTTGAGGCTGAGAGCAAAGAGACTCCTTGCAGGCAGTGAAATGCACAGGAATGCAAGCAAATGCCTCCTTCAATAAAGAAAATTTGACCCCAACCTGTGCAAGTCATGCATTTTCCTAAGGTACGGAAAGGGGGATTTGTTCTGAGAGAGGCTAGCCACATCGAAATTTGAGTTTAGCTGGGACTTTAAAGGATCCAGACGTTAAAAGGGTCAGGATAGTTTGTAACATATAACACTCTTCCTTAGCCCCAGTGTCTTCACTGGTTAATAAAATGTTAATAACCAAGGAAAACATCAAAGCAGCTTCTTAGCTAATGGTATGTGACAGCTTTATTGGAACTGTGGTAGTTCTCCCCAGCTGAGGATCTGCTCAGACCATCTTTATTAGGAGGATGCTCCACAGTATTGCAGGAGGTGACAGTCCTGGCATCCTTCATCCCGACAGCTTCCCGGGGAGCACTGATGAACACAGGGTTTTCTGGAATACCCCCAGGCACCTTTTCCCCAGGCTGCTGGCAGGCTGAGATTTTTTTTCTTGCTATAAGCTCTCACTTTTATTGTTATTAAAGTCTTTCCACATGCCTGTTCCTAAAAGGAGGATTTAAGTTTAAAAGCAGTGGAAGCACTCCCCCCTGGGAGAGCTCACCGATGAGTTTTGCTTCTGCATTTTCACTGTGGCAGCTGCACAGAAACCACATGTTTGCCTGGAACTGGCAGCATACAGTTTTCAGTTTCAATGCCATCTAAAATAAGCAGAAACTTTGCTGGTTGTTCGTTTGCTTTCCTGTCTAATCCCCGCCTTATTTTGTGGGGGCAGAATACCTTAAAACGGATTTCATTGTCAGTTAGAGATGCTTTATCAGGGTGGTGGTAAGGAAGCCACTTCATCCACTGCAGTTGTTAAAGCACGGAATGGCATTGCTGAAAAACATCAAAACACTGCTGCTCCATCTTTAAGATATGCACAGAAACTGGAGATGTAGTAGCAAGCAGAAAAATAGGGATATCCCTGCTATACTCTGCCCCATTTCTGTCTGCTCCTTCCCTCTGTGCTGTCAGTGTCTCGCTGGGTACCGTACGGTGAGAGAAACACTTTGTGCTGTTGCATGGTCTGACGCTCCTCTGAAAGCGGCTGCTGAGCGTGTCCTGGCAGGAACTGGAAGGAGCACTGCGAGACTGCTCCCTTCATAGCCAGCTGGTTAGTGGGCTTCCTGTGCTGTCTTGCAGTGTGCCTCCTCTTCAATTTTAGGACTGTTTTAACCATGACCTGGGAGCCAACAGTGAGCCCCAGTCTTTGCAGGCTATGAAGGAACTAATTTGTCTGGACACCAAGCATGCCCAAGGCAAGACACAGGGCTTGGATGGCACAGCTCGCTGCCTTGAGTGGAGAAAAGTCATTGCCCAGGGCTCCTGGCTGACATTTAGGGTCTCTGCCTCCCCAGATGCTTTTTGGTCCTGGATGCCACCCCGGAACAGGGTCAGCATTGCCTTTGGTGCAGGGGAACACAGGGGACATGCAGCAACCCCTTGCCTGGCCCCTCTGCTTGGTACTTTAATATTCTCACTTTTTTCTCCTGCTTATTTACCCCTTTTTTTTGGTGTGTGTTTTCAGGCCTGCATTTTTCTAAAAAGGTTCTGTTGTTCTCCAGCCCAATAGATGCTCTCCAGGTACTAGTGGAGAGAGGAAGGATCTGTCCCACCCAGGTGTGGACACACAGGAGGTCTGGGGGATATCTCTGCTCCAGAAGGGCCTGATTTCTTTCCAGGCAGTTGTTGCTCCTCCATTACTTGACAAAAGAGACAAAAGAAACTGTTTTTTCTTTGTCATCACCAGTTTTTGGACTGTTTAGTGGAGATGAAGGGCAGACCAGAAGCTTCCCCAGTGGAAGGAAAGGAGCAATCAGGAGCTCATCTGTTGCCAAGGGGTCTCTCCTGGCAGAGCAGGGCAAGGTCTCTTGTGGCAGTTTGTGCTTGTGGATAGCATTCTGCATGAAATCTGTTTAATTGTGTAGTTTGGAGCCCTCTTTCTGCCAAGCTTTTAAAATATGCATATCTGTGTAAGAGCACATGGAGGCTCCCATCCCAGCCTGATGTAAGACACTGCCTTCTTCCCTATTTCAATGCTTTAACAAGTGATCTGTGGGCAGGCTGCAAACCTGAAAGTGAAAACAGACACAGGATTTATCCACAAAGCATTCTACCCTTCAATCTCATGCACTGCGTGTACTGGGAAGGAATGTTCAGTCTGTGGTACACACCTGCGTCCTTGTGCCAAGGCAATCAGGTGAGCGCAGGCAAATAGGGTTTTGCTGCACATACTAGGATGCCACAGGTAGGACAACGTCCTATAAATTCTTTCACTGCCATGGAGCTGGTACTGTTCTTCTGCATCCCTTCCTTCTCTGTTGTGGGTCCACACCCATAGCCTGAAAATGTTGCTTGGCTCTCTGGTGCATGGCTTTGGGTGGTGCTGTGTAGCTGGGGCATGTGCTCAGGACAGGCTGTTGCTGTGCTGCACTTTCCCCTAGTGCTGTTTGCATAGCAGGGGCTGCACTGACACAGCTGCAGGTTGTCAGCCCTGTGGGTGCAAGGTGGCCTGAGCCCTCACCAGCGTCAGCGTGATGAGCCAGACGTTGGGTGGTGAGGTCTGGAGTGACACGTGTCTGCAATGGGACATTTGCCTTGAGTACCATACGGTTGGGGCTGCAGCCATCACCCTGCTGATGAGGACATCTGGGTGCGGATGTTCCCTGGTGCAGGGAACTGCTCCTTCATCGGGGGTGAGGGTGGGAGGGGAATGTTAGAATATTTTGTACGAGTGGTGATTTAAGGCTTTCTCAGGGCACAGATAGGAGTGGTGTGGAGCTCTGATGAACAGCAGAGCCATTGCACAGTGTGGGGCACATTTGCTCCTGGGAAAGCACTGCAGAGCAGCCCCAGCAATGGCCCCACTGCGGCCAGCTCCTGCGCTGTACACTCCCGATTCTGCTGTGACCAAGCGCTGGACACAATCAAGACCTTTTACTTCTGCATTTGGCTTCCTGAGCAGGAAAATGAGTAATGGTGCCTCCGTCAATGTGATATTCATCCTGCCTAAGAGGACGCAGGTTTGCTGCTCTGTGCTTGGAAGGCGTCAGGGCTGCTGTGCTCCTGCTGTTTGTCACTGGGAGAAAGCAAATCATATTTTTTGCTCATGAGAACCATCCGCCATATGGAAAAAGGATGGGTGTGGGGTCCCATGCTGTTCTTTCAGGTGGAGCCACATTATCCCTGCTGCTGGCAAAACTCATCCAAAATTGTTCTGAGAAAATCCCCTGTGAACCCCCTGCTTACTTTTCCCTCTGCGAACAAGGCACTGCTTTTTGCACCTCATAAGTTTCAGAAATCCATCCATGTCTCGTTACTCACAGAGCCTGACTGTTCAGTGCTGAGGACGCTCTGCAGCAGGACCAGGAAACCTTCATGCATGAACATCCCTGCAGGGCACCATCAGTTTTCTCCTTCTTATGAAGCAGGACATGCTCCAGTAAATTAAAACCTGTCTCCTATCTCGTTCAGCTTGTCACTGTGGTTGGGAGCAGCTAAAATACTTCCTGATAGCTGCTCTTCACCTGCTCATAACAGGAATAATCTTTGCCCAGACATGCTGGCAAATGCAAAGACCCCTGGATAAGCGATGCAAACAACAGCATGTGCTGCTGGGTTTGTTCAGTAATGATTCATTTCCTTGAGACTTGTAATTCAGATGCTTTCCTGAGTACAGCTATGCTTTGTCATGTATGTCTGTTGCTCTTCTGCATTTGTTGCGCTTCATTTTTAGCATCTTTACACATACTGTGTAAAGTATGTGTGGGAAGACTTGATTCGGATGTGCAGCTCACACAACTACATCAGCCACTGGCTATCTCTGCTCTGGCTGTCAAGGAAGCAGAGTGCATTTGGCTTTATTTTGATGCTGACCAGTACCAGCTGTTCTGCTTGCTTCTTCCATAGCGGATAGATATGGAAAATCCTTTTGCGTTGTGTCATGGTTTGATCAGCTGCGGCAGCACTGAGGGCTCAGCTCCAGGGGGAGAGCAGGGCTCCTGTAGCAGCACCTTTGCTCAGGATCTTGCTCTCATGAGCACCCAAAAGCTGTAATGGAGCACAGAAAGGAAGAACGCACACTTTGCAAAGCATTTTGGCATTTCTAAAAAGATGTATTTGCTGTTTGGCTAGGTGGTAGAAAAAAAATGAGCTTAGTACACAGCAGTGTGGATGTTGATGCTGTGCAGTTTTGTAGCTGGTCCATGAAAACAGGCTTCACTGTGGTGCAGACCTGAAGTATGAGTGAGGCCTGGGCTGTGTTTGCTCCTGGCCTCTTGGGTGTTTTTTTGGGCAGGTCAAGTCCTCTGGCTTCAGTTTCCCTTACCTGTAAAATGACACTTAATGACTTTGCTTAATGTTTGGAAATGCAGCAGTGAAATGTGATGTGGAAAGAAGAGGCAATTTTAGAGCAAGAAGTAAGAAATCACCCAAAGACCTCATGGTTTTCAGCTTACTTGAAGGTTACAGACTATGCAGACCCCCCAGAACTCATAAACTGATTTCCCCCATCTGGAGCAAAGCCCAGTTTTTCACCATGCTTCACAGGGACACCAGCTCTGCACTATGGCTCCCCTTCTCATTTCCTTTGGTTTCTTCACTCCACATCTTTGCACTTGCATTTACATCCTTATGCTCCATTTCTCCCAAAATCTCTGTGCATTTGTAGTCAAAATTCTCTTCTTCCTCCTTGCTGGTCTCTGCATCCATTTCACAACTCAGTAATGATTTGGACCTTGGGCTGTCACAGCAGGACAAAAATGTTTAACCCAGGACTTTGGGTTAAACATGAACCTGTGTGCTGTAAATTCAGACTTGGATGTTCATCTCCTGGGACTGTCTCAATGTGACCAAACCTTTCAGCAATGTCTCTCTCATTCTGGCTGCAAAATATGCTGATCTGGGAAAGCAAAACATGCACAAGGAGAAGCAAAAAGTTATTGTAGCTTGGGTTCAGCTGCTTTGTGAAGTGTCCTGCAAATTGGCTTTGTTGCTCCATTTTCTTAACCAAGATGTCATGCAGCTCCCTTAAAGGAACACACTACGATAGCACTTACCTTTATCAGCCATTCTTGGAGCTCAGTAAGAAGAGCTATCAAGTTAATGTGATTAGATCTGTTTTCCCCAAACCTGCATTAATTGTTATCAATTACATCCTGCACTTTAATTCTGTATTCAAAGCCTCAGCCATTCCAGCGTGTTATTTGGGATCAGAGAAAGACAGACAGACCCATCCTTTTGCAGGTCACTTTGTTTATCCCTTAAAAAGTTGGCTCAACAGGAGCTATTTTCCAGTCCTGGATTTCCCCCAGGTCCAGGACTCAAGAAAAACTCAATGCATGCAGTCTTGCGAGCTGCTTCACCAGCTCCAACCTCTTGGATACAAGTTATTTGGCTTCACCTTTTGAAAAACATCTAGTTTCTGTGGCTGCTGTTTAATATCCTCTGTATTTGTTGGAGTGGGGAGGATTTCATCAGCCCTGTATGCTGGGAATACATCTGCACCCCTTCAGGAGTCAGAGCACCACAATCTATTGAATGCTCCTGACTTCTCACTCCCACTACTCTTCTAGCTGAATTTGGTGAAATAACATTATCCTTAGGCTGAGGATTTGGGGTTTCTGTCTACAAGGGCAGGGAGGGATACATCCTGGAAAGACACTGGGGTACCCAAAAGTGCTGGACTGGGCTGGGTCAAGAGAGCTGGGCTCTGCTTGCATTTGTGTGCCTTGCTCTCCATCCCGGTTCGGCTCACTACATGCCAAGGTGTCTGTCTCAGCACTCGGGAAGTGCCTGGTGAGAAGGCTCCTGCCTCAGCAAGCTTTTTTGTGCTGTAGCCCTTGGGACTGAGCACGTGCCTGGAGCGTGCCCTCGTGCACCTAGTACTGGGTGTGCAGAGCTCATGCTCTGCCACCCCTCTTCAGTCAAATGAAGGGCATCACCCAAGCTGAGGCCATTCTGGCTGAGCACTCAGAGTAAGGCTTCATTTGGGCTGCATTTGTGTAAACCTCCAGCCATGCCGGGGGATCCCAGCAGTGTTACCACAGATCCTCAGGAAATTAGGAGTGCTTCCCTGCTGGCAGGTGGGGGGGGGCTGTAACACCCCCCCCCCCCCCCCCCCCCCCCCCCATTAAAGCCCAAACCCACCCCAGTTCATGTTGCCTTTCTGGCACAGCAAGATAAGTGGGTGCTTGGGCAGCTACCTGACCTGAGACCCTTACAAGGAGCTCTAAGCCCTGCTGAGAGCATAGTTCCCCAAATACCGTGCTGCTTTGCAAGGCATATTTGCTTCCTGTGGGAAATCCCACCTCCCCCTTTCTTCTCCCTGCTCTCATCGCCCACAGCATCCGAAGAGCATGTCTGGCATGGATCCTGTCCTGCCTTGCCTATCTCCAGCCTGCCTCTCCCCTGGGGGAAATCAGGCTCCTTTTGGAGAAGGGCTTGGTGGCTGAGCTGGGACCGCTGGGTCTGGGTTCATTAGCACTCGGCTCTGACCCGTTAACATAGATCCTTCCCATGGCTGTCTCATCACCAGCTGCTAATGAAGCACCCGGCTCATGTAATCTGATTTGGTGGTAGTGCTCATCTTATTAGTGCACACCACACGCTGATTTTAATATAGTTAATGAACCTCTCTATAGGAAACTTTACTAATTCCCACTTGAAAAATCACCATGAAGGAGGTAGAATTCAGGACCCACTCGGTGTGTAATGCCTGTGAACCTGCAACACCCTCTAAAAAAGGGGCTGTGTCCCATCCATGGGTGGGCAGAGCGATGCTCCCATTGCTGGGCTATGGACTGAAAGCAGAGGACAAATTTTCAGAAGATGAGAGTGATGCAAGCAGTGGAATAAAGTTTTTATGTCAGGCTGGATCTCGGAGGGCTCAGCCTGTAGTTTGGGAACGAGATCAGCCCCTGCTCTTGCATCCCTTTTGCTGATCTCAGCAAATCTGCACCAGATTTATGAGCTCAACCAGTTGCTTAATACCATGTAAATCATATCAAGTGATATGATATGATATCAAACCCAGCGTGATTAAGATAAAAACATGATAAGGAAAACCCACTTCATGCTAATTATTCTGGATTGGATTTGGAACTTGTCATTAATGTGAGATGAGTTAATAATTGAAATATGTTTAATGAATCTTTTTCTAGCTTTAGCTCTCTTTAGACTGTGTTGCATTTGGTCCTTTAAGCAATTTTAATTCACAAATTTTCACTTTTCATTTGTGAGGAATGAGGATGTGAAGTTGTCCAAGGGGACAAATTCCACTTTGTCTTGAAAAAATAACAATGTGTTGCTTGTTTTCAAAGCCAGGCTGTGCATAAAAACTGTTGTTTGATCTGCCCAACAGATAACAGAAGCTTCGAATTTAAGAGCTTCAGGACTGTGTGGAAGAATAAAACACCTCAAAGGAAATCACACACATCCCAGCCTCGACTGATGGAAGGTCCGTCCTCCTGCACCCCAACATGTTAAACATTTGCTATGTTATCTGTGTCTTCTAACACAAGTGCATTATGTACCAGGGATCATCTTTTCAGCTGGAAGATTATTTTCAGATCATGTGCAATATGACGAAACTGAACAAAGCCAGAAAAAAGGCAGAGGGGAGGTGGAAATCATTTGGACATTATTTCAGTTAAAAAAAAAAAAAAAAAAAAAAAAAAAGATTAAGTAACCAGAAAGGAGATGTTAAGCAGAGCTGCTAATAAGCAGTCCAAGTATTTTGCTTGGGGTGGGAGGGAAATGGGGAAAATTCAGTTGCTCACAGTGTTCCCTTTCCAATGACACAGGTTTTTTTCAGCAGTGGGAAGTGAATAAGTTCAGTTCTATTTTTCTGACTTTCCTGTATACACTCTTTATAAGTAGGAATGTGCCACACCAAAGCTGTGATTTACTTTAAGTCCTCATAATGCACCAGGAAAGTCCCATCTCTACTGACATTGAGGAAAATCATGTCAGACAGTCCACGAGTTGTGCCTTCAGGAACTCTGTGAAAAAAAGAAGGAAAGACAGTTTGCCAGGGCTGGAATAGCTGAAAAACCCAATCCTGAGTTGTCAGGCACTACTTCATTTCATGAGAGCTCATGTACCTGTCTCTGCTCCTACACAGTACTTTGGTCCCATAATAAGTGAATATTATAGTATTCTATTCCTAATACTATAATAAAAGGGAAATGCATCACTGCTGTACCCACCACTGGTTTATTTTGCACAATGGTGTTTTTTTGCTCTGCTGGCTTCCTCTGTGGCCTCTCCACTGTGAAGCTGTCAAAACCGGGCAGTTTATAACCTCAGTGCATTTCCTAGGACAGTATGGGTAAGCATCATTCAGGTTCAAAAGGGTTAATGGTCTGCAGAGGCACAGTGCAAGCAGCAAAGGGGTAGATGCTCTCTCTCTTGCTTCTGGCTCTCACTTCATCCACCTCCCCAGCTCCATCTGCACGCTTCTGCCATCCCAGCTTTGAGGCTAAAACATGCCCAGTACATGCTCCATTGCAGAAGCAAGGCAATGCTTGCAGAACATTGGATTTCTGTGTGAAACTAATGTTGGTGGCATTGAGTTGGGCACAAGAACCTCTGTACCTGCACTACAATACCTCTCCAGGGATGAGAAAGAGATTCTTGTAGCTGCTGCAAAAGCAAGTCACTCATCAGGGCTGGCCCATGTGAATTGAACTGGCTCATTCTGAAGCAGAAGATACACAAGGGGAGGCAATGGGAGCCCAAATAGGAGCATGTGTGAAGTAGACTCTTGAGTCCATGCTTGCTTTGTGTTCATGCCCAGAGGCAGCTTCAAGGTCCCTGCTCCATCATGGAGGGTGACAGCAAAACCCGGCTTTCCTGGGCTGCATCTGCCAACGTGCTGGGAGCTGAGCTGTTCACCCACATTTCAAACGAGACCCTGGGCATGGATGGGAAATATCCATGGGAGATGTGTGGGATGCTCTGAGTCACAGCCCAAGTAAGGATGCTTTTAAAAATAAGCATCTACCTGGAAGAATGGCTCTGAAGGGGGAAAGCTCAGGGGAAAACCCATGGCAAAGCAACCGTCTGTCTGCACCACGTCTTCTTGCAGCAAAGCTTTGAAGACAAATGAAGCCCAGGTGGGCTTCTGAGCTGTCCTCTGGGACTGGGAAAGCTCTGGATTTGTCTGTACTTCAGCAGCAGACGTCGTCCTCATTTCTGGCTAAGCCCTGCATGCAATCTTCAACCAAAATTAGAATTGAGAAATTCCCTCCACTGCAGGGAGTTGATGTGGTTCTCAAAGGGACATGTTGACTTTGGTGAGGTCATGTTTATTTATTAATTTAAAAACAAAACAATAGCAACAACAAAACACAGCACATTTTTGGGCTTGAATTCCTCCTCCTGTCATGGCCCATGCACCCACGGTGGTGGTGGAGACACAGAAGCAATGCTCTGGTTTTCAAAACCAACGTCACTGAAGCTCTGCACAGTTGCAGGACAGGGGAAATGGGCTGGGATGGTGAGCAAAGAAAAAAAAGTGAAAAAAACAGCAGTGTTAGACAAAGCTACATCGGTCACCTTGGGGAACTAAGAGCAAGAGTTTATCTGGCCCTTAGTGGGACAGGGTTTCTTGGGCTTGTTTGCATTTATTTCCAGTGTGGTAGGAACCCTGTAGCTGTGGATGCATTGGGAAGGGCTGGTGTGGGTGCAGTGCTGCTGGTACCAGGCCCCACAGTGGCTTCAGCAGCAATGGGGGCAGAGGGAGGTGGGCTGAGGGCTGAAGTTGCTGCCAGAAGCCAAGGAGCAGGTCTCTGAGCCCACGAGGAGAGCTTGGGGTGCCAGGGAACTGTGGCAGTGGAACTCTCTGAGGTGTGAAATCCTTCTGGCAGAAAAGCTCAAATTAAAGCTAATTGGAGCAGTGGCTATCATTAGCCTCACCATTGGCCATGTCCTGCCTGAAGGCCAGCCCGGGGGGCTGGGAGTCAGCCCTTCCGCCCCAACCCCATACATTGCCCTGCCAGCAAATCCCTGAGGATCTGGTGATAACCACAGCATGGTTTCTCCAAGGATGGGCTTGCAGGGATTGTCACCTCATGGCTAACTGTAACTTAACCTGGCACAGATAAAAACCCAATTTCCCAGGTATCCTGGGCATCCATCCTCATGTCCTGGAAAGGGGAACTGGGTCCTCCCCAGGCTGGTCTGTGCTGCAGTTCCCCTGTAACAAAATTAATGCTTGCACCACAAATGTGTGTCCAGTGTCTGGGGAATGAGCCCCCTTCCTTCACTGTGAGCCCCAAACAACCTAGCAGTGCCCTCTTCCCCCCTGCAGAGGATGGAGAGGCCAGCAGGCTCAGGGGAGATAGGCTTGGACTCTGTGGGATGATGTCACATCCCAAACCAATAAATAGCTGCAAAAAAATATTTGTTTGCGGTTTCTTCTGCAGCACAAGGCATTTGCAGCCTGCTCCTGAGGCTGAAAAGGAAATTGAACAAAAGCTTTGGCAAATCTGAAAATATATTGAGGTGCAAGCACCTTTCTGCCATGCTGGTGCGTTTGGGCTGCAAATAGCCCTGAGTGCTCATGGCAGGTCAGATCCAGCATCCCTCAGCAGGTCGTCTGTGTCACCTGCACCAGATGAGGTCACACACTGGCAGGAGGAGAATTGATTTTCTGGACTGCATCACAGCCCCAGCTCTTGGGAAGTCCTTGTCCCAAAGGTGTTAAATTTAGTTTCTTTTGGAACATGAAATAGTAGCCCTTAAAAGGGGGGATAGAATGTATCAGTACAAAAGTTATTTTTATTTTTCACTGGTGTTACAGAGAGTTTTTTTATGGCATGTGTGTGTGTGTAATACCTTGTCCAGTTTCAATAGCCACTGTGTTAAAGCATCTCCCTGTTACGGTTAGAAACGTGTGCTTTGAAGAACAAAGTGGTGGGAAGAGCAGAGCCCTTTGACGGGTCAGGTTTGAGCCAGAGCTCCTAAAGCAGAGCTGCCCCATGGGTTCTGGCCACTCTGCTTCTTCCATGCAGCCCCAAACCTGCCCAACGGACAAGTTTGCCTGTTTGCCAAATTTCAGCCTGTTCTTGATATTGTACGTAGTGGCTCTGGCAATGAAACCACCATTTGGTAAACGTATGCTCCATGCTGTTGGATTTCTTTCACTTGGTTGCTGAACCAGCTAATTGTTTATGTGCTTTATCAAAATAACTGAGAGTTTTATAGTCTTCAGCTGTTGGTCCAGTATATTATCTGTGTTGCCACAACTCTTAATATAGTCTTGTGTGTTTTAAAGATAACCATCATGTCAGGAGAGCCATGTTGAAATGCCATTTTGGAAGGTGGGGGGGGGGAAGGTCTGACTTTGGCAAGGGAAGACAAAAAATATATCCAGTCAATTAAAAAAAAAAAAAAAAAAAAAAAAAAAAAAAAAAAAAA
>CM021790.1:243374-263834 GCA_011076525.1 Nettapus auritus
AAAAAAAAAAAAAAAAAAAAAAAAAAAAAAAAAAAAAGTGATTTAATGATGGCTGACAGCAAGAGAAAGACCAAAACAGTAGCGTGTATTTATTCCCATAATCATCCTACTGCAGGCTGCTCATCTTTATTCATAGCCCTTCAAAGCTATGTTCAGATGATAACTCATGCATTGTACATGCTCTTGAGACACTGAAGACATATACGTTCCTCCTGCTGTCTGCAGCAAATGCTGCCCACCATCCCTTCTCCCTTTTGATTTAGGCTGTTATTAAAGTGAACAAGAGCTTTGCTGTGGGTTCCAACCTGGAAGATTTGCAAAGAAGGCCACTAGGATGCTCTAAGCAGCACTGGGATGGCACTGAATGGCTCTATCAAGCCACTCCATCCCAAGGGGACAGGGTGGTACTTGAGGCTGTAGGGTTGCATAAAGCCACTAGGATGTTCCTCATGCACACCAGCCAAGGGATGTTGCAAGAAACAGGCAAAATTAGAAAGCAAAAGATTTCACAAGGTATCTCAACTGCTACAAGGGTGCTCATGAACACTCAGGGACACAATGGATGGAACGGGGCTCAGCAGCATGGCTGGAGAGGGCTTTCAGAAATGATGCTCACAGTGCTGAGAGGCTGATCTGCTTGCTCCCCTAGATTTGGGGAAAAAGTCAGGATTCCTGCAGTACTGGCGTGGCCTCCAGCCTCTCTCCACAGGTGCTGGTGAGAACCCTCAAAAATCAGCCTTTGTGTGTAGATGACTGTAATTACACACACATGCATGTTCTCTGAAACAGATGTTCAAGTGCTGCTACCACTACTGAAATCTTTTAAAATTAAGGAATCCATGGAACAGTTTTTCTCTCCCCAAAAAATCTTGGAGACAGTGTGCTCCCCACTCTATTGCTTTTTTTTTTTTTTTTCTGTTACACAGACTCCTCTAGAAGGTTGTCCCTTGAGCTGAGATTAAAGCCACGTAGTGGCCCCTTTAGATTGCAAAGCTCTGTAATGCTGATGTTTTTGTATGCCAGCCTCTGATACAGGTAAATTGCCTTTCTTTTTCACACTGTTTTGCCCTCTCCAAGATGACTTTATCAGTGCATCTTCAAAAGAAATGGCCTGAGATGCTGCTGTCCCCAACAGTTGTTTTCCATACCCATTTTCTCTGACAACTCTGAAGCCAGGCTACTGATACTGTTTCAGATGGATCCTGCAATTTCTTAGGGCGATTTTGGAGAAGAACACCTTACCCGGCATCAGGAAAGTCATTGAAATATCTGGACATGCACATTGAGTTATATTAAGAGAAGTAGCAATGCCAGGAAATTGCAGACCAGTGCTTGAAATGGGGTGGTTTTAGAGCAAAATGATTTGTGTTTTTTTTTTTTTTTTTTTTTCTTCCTTATTTTTTTTCCTGCCATGCCTCTCTTGCTGCCATTAGTGTATGGGGAGGGGGACTTGGCAATTCAATTTATTCAGGACTTGCAGTGCCAGTAAAGCAGTGCCTAAAAACTTAATCTGTGTGCACCTAAGATGACATGTTAGGAAGAAAGTTGCCTTTACTGTTGAGGGTGGAGTATTTCCATGGCTGAATTTAGCACCTTTCAAGGAGGTCCCAAAAACATTGCAGGAGAGGGCCACTGCAGCCCGAGCTACTGCAGCCTGACGCCAACACAGGAGGAGGTCCTCATTTATTAATTTCCCATCATTTACTATTCAATTTATTTTCATGGTTTCTTCCTGGAACTGAGAGGGCTGGATATAATTTTGACTTAGCTTTCCCTTGGCTGTGTGCACATTACTGGGCTGTGCGTGATTTGGGTGGTACTGAAAGGTCTCTGTGGCTGTCTCAGCAGGAACACCTGTGGATAGATTTGAACAATAAAATATTTCCTTGTGAAATTCAGTGCATCAGACTGAAAAACCAAGCAGCCTTCTCCGCAAGAAGGCTAAATTCTGAGTAATCAGGTGCCACAGAAACAATGCAATTTTCGACTGGAGATGCAAAGTGAAGTCTTGTTGCTCTGATTTCTTTTTTATTTTGGTTTGGTCAGTGAGCTGTATTTCACTTGTTTCAACTTGTTCTGTTGATACTGGTCTGATGCTAAAATAAGCCAATGCATCCCGTTGTCCTGGTGACCTCCACTGCACCATGGGTCTTGTGTTCAGTTACCAGTAAACACGAGTGATTTTTTTTGGTTGTGTGACTTTTTTACCTGATGTTGAATTTATTTTTTTAATGTTTTTCATTAGAACTTAAAAATGTTATTTCATACATAAAGTTCAATAAAATAGCTAAAACATACCTTGGAGCATGGGGTTGGTGTTCTGAATGTGTAACAAGGGGGTTTGAAAATGAGATGGAGTAGAAGGGAGACATTCAGGTTACAAAGAGTGGGACAAGGATGAGGTTTGAGATACATTCCCTGGACAAACTCACCACTCATTTTTCATGATGAAATAAACTGAAATTTACCGTAGTTCTCAGGAATTAAATTCACTGTGTTGGAGAAACAAAATCTTGGGGTAAAATCTGCATATTTCTAGCATCCTAACTAGCCTTCTGAAGAGTTGTGCTCTCTTATTAGAATGAAGTCACTCCACGCAAAGACTTGAAATTTTGATTTTAAATGTCACATGAAGGGATGTCACTGGTGATGTTTTGGCAAAGCCAATGCAAGTGGAGGCACTGAACCACTCATCCTAATCACAGACGGGGATCTCAAGAAATGAGGCTTGAAGCTCATATGAAAACATTGACCTTGGCTTTCTACCACATCTTTGGGCTGCACCCAAAAGCGAGTTTGGCCATGCAATGTAAGAGCTTTTTTAGGTTACCAGTTGTCTTAAAAATACCAAAGAGTAAGAGGGGAATGGAAAAATAAATTATGATTTTACAAGCTGCATTTAACCTGCAGCAGCTGGAAGCAGTCTCACTTCCACACTTGGGAAATCTGCAAGCAATTAGAGATTGGTGGGAAGCAGGCTTCCTGGAACAGTGAAGACCTGGAGACTTTTCGGGTTACTTTTGCTTTTAAATCACCTGCCTCTGGTATTCACAGATTCAATTTAAAAAGCAAGAGGGCATATTCCTGCTTTGGGGTAAACAGCTGGATGCCATAAAGCAAGTAGAATCATGGCACAGCTGAAACCCTGGCTGAGATTTAGGATGGGTGTTGCGAGCCAGGAAAGTGTGGGAAAGGCTGGGTCTGGTTCAGGACCCAAATTGCCAGAGGGGTTCCCTGCACGAATTATCAGAGATGGTGCCAGCACGAGTTGAATTGCAGATGCAAACTTTGCTGTGTTGCATCCCACAACCCAGGGGCCCCTGGAATGGGGATTTTATTTTACTTCACTGCTGAGCTGGGAATGTGAGGGCTTCTGCAGTCTCTCAGGCTTTTATCCCAAGTGCTGGGTGTTTTTGCAAATCCCATTCTTGAGTCTGAAACCCTGGCAGACCCTGTACAAGGCTCCAAACTGATGGTCAGGGCTGGGAGCAGAGCAGCAGGATTGGACCAGGGGAATCCAGCAATGAAGGAGAACTTTGAAGTCTTCAGTTTTACAAATCATTGTGTGACCCTGCTGGCCTCCCTGTCTGCATGGAGTGGCACAGGACTCTCCAGTGGGGCCTGAGCTCTGCCCTCTCCTTGCCTGGTAACTTTGACTTTTGCTCAGAGACAGGCTGTGGGTTTAGCAGCCCTTGGTACATCTCCCTCTGCCCTGGCCTTGATTTGTTCCTTTCTGTGTCAGCTCCCCTGAGGGCTATGGTGCTTCTAGCTGCCAGATTCAGTCATTGTGTGGTTAACCGGCATGGTGCTTAAGCAAGCATGAAAAACAGGATGTCTTAAAGTATGAGATGTGAAAGGTGGCATGAATACCATCAGCCCAAACATCCCTGGAGAAAGGACAGGGCCCATGTCTGACGTGCCACCTGGGTTTACGTGAAAAGCAGCACAAGGCACTTGCCAAAGCATCTCTGATGTGTAGAGGGTGATGTGTCCATACCCAAAACATCACAGGATCCAGGGGTGAACCTTGAATTGAGGCACATGCCTAGACATCATGGGTTATGCAGAATTTCCAGTCCACAACACTACTTGGGCTGACGGACTGCATGGAGAAGATCTTGCACCTGAGTAGCCTGTTCAGGCAGGCTTCGAAAGGACCTGTCTGGAAGCCCCTCCTGTTTGGTGCTCACACCTTGCTCAACTGTGGAAGACAGTGACAGAGGATAGACTCTGCTTGTCCCAAAGGATTCTGTTGATCTTCTTAAAAAAGGACCTGGCAGTGGAACAGCGCAGACTGCAGATGCTCCTGGGACCTTTCTGCAGAACAGAAGCTTTTCCTTTATTTCCATACCCCAGAAAAAAATAATAATAATAATAAAATAAAAATAATTTTAAAAAATCGAGGGAAATGACAGAATCTGGGCTATGGACCTGAACATAAGCAGCTCTTTCACCAGCTATGTGGCACCCATGGGTGCTTTGTGGCAGCCAGGTGGGTGCAGCTCATTCAGAAAAGTGTGTGCTGAGAGCAGAGGGTGGGGAGGGGGAGCAGGGGAAGCCAGGGCTAAAAATAGGTCTTTTCTAAAGAAGCAGCTGAAAACCTCTTTGAAGAAATGAGGGGAGAGGAGGAGGGTTTCCATAGAAACGGGGAAGTCTGTCTCATCACAAAAGAGGGGGTGGGAGAGGAAGAAATAGTAAATACAGCAGCAAGGTGACAGAAGAGGATGCTGCAGGGCAGCGGTGCTCAAGGCAAGGGCAGCTGAGGGTCAGACAAGGCTCTGCCACTGGCCCCTTGGATATGGCACCTCCTCCCCGATGTCCCTGTCCTTGTCACATCCCCGAGCCACCTGGAGCTGCTGGACCAACCGGGGATGTACCTGCAGGGCCAGGTCAATGTCACTGAGAGGGGACATCCCCAGCATCTCCCAGGAGCAGGGTGACGGTGATAAAATGATGAATTTCTACCTAAACTCCCTGTTTCCTTCTAGGACTTTTCCACCCCGTCATGGCTCTTTCCAGGAGGGACCCCACAGGGACGGAGCCACACTGGTGGCAGGGTCATGCAGGTTGGGGCTGGAAGCTGACGGCAGCTGGCTGCTTAAGATGCTGTTGGGAACCAAGGCAGAGAGGGGGCTGGCACAGCGTGGGATTTGGCACGGCTTGCTATCCGGCACGCTCCCCGGTTTGGCACAGCTCATGACCCAGTGTGGCCCCCAGGCTGGCACGGCCCACACTTGGCACGGCTCACCGTTTGGCATGGCTCACGCCCGGTAGGGCCGGCAGCTTGGCACAGCCCCTGGTTTGGCAAGGCTCACGGTCTGGCGCGGCCTTTAAGCTGGCCCAGCCCGCGATTTGGCACGGCCCCGCTTTGTGCCGTGCCACGCAGTGCCCTCTCGTGGCTGAAGCTGCCATCCTGCCCGCTCTGCCACCCTGCCCACGGCCTGAAGGCTGCAGGATGCACTCCCCAGCCTGAGCATCCCCAGCCCGCATCTCTTCCCTGCAGCATCCTCCTCCTGTGGGAGGACGAGAGGATGCAAATGATCCTCGCAGAGCACTTTTCCTGCTGCCTGTTTTGCAATCCCCCTGCTTCCTGGGGAGGATTGCTTGTGGCCGTGCCAGTGGCACCTCTCAGCACCCACAGCGGAGCATGAATTGACACACAGACAGGGAGGCACACAGACTTTATGCAGCACTTGTATGTGGACGCACTGCTATGGCAGCTCCTCATTGGGCAGAAAACAGAAGATCAGGGATAGCAGAGACCAAAGTGGTACCCAGCAGGGCAGGATTTGTGTCAGCGGTGTGAGTACAGGCCACTCATGGGATGAACTTCTGGGGTGACAGTAGTGGATCATCCCTCTCCACAGGGCTTGGATCTGACCTTCAGCACCTCTTGGTCCCACCAGCACCAGCAAATGCTTAGAGTGAGACCCATTAAGTCTAAAAAGAACATCTTCTCCTCTCTGTCCTCTGATGGGAGATTCTGTCACACATCTGGTGACATGCACACAATGTTCTCCATCATCTGCATGGGAAACCAGTCCCAGGACTGGTGGCTAAAAGGACATGCCCCATTATTCAGTGTAAAAGAGACCCCCAAGGTCATCTACCCACTTGCCCCAAGGTAAAGGTAATCTGTCTGCAGGTGTTTGCCATCTCCACTTGAGGTTTCTTTCATCTTTCCTTAGTCTTGCTCTCTAAGCTCAGAAGTTTTCAACATTTGGCCCTATTTCTCTGCTTTTTTAAAAATCTTTATTATTATTATTATTTGTGAGAATCTCCTTTCCCAAAGCTGGAGGAGGAAAGATACACCTTTGGGCAAATGGGAATGATCTGGTTCAGACCTAAGGAAAATTAATCATTGGAGAGAAAATGAAATGAGTAGGAAAACTCATCACCTCTCCTCCATTTTCTATAGAGTCACACGGGGAGCTCTGTTTTTTGTCAAAGCTGGCTTTCCATCAGCATCACAGATAAATGCATTTATGGAGACCTATAGCCCTGCAGCAGCTCTACTTCTCACTGTGTTTGGAAGGAGTCAGAGGATGTAAGGATGCAGCTGAGTCCCCTCAGTTGTCCCCAGACAGCTCAGGGGAACACAGGGGCTCAGCTGAGGCCGCTAATAAAGTCCCATCCCCAGGGAGGGATGAGGGGTTTTATACACAGACGAGCATAGGAAGTGAGAAGTGGGCTTGCATGCAGGAGGGATTCCTTTCCAGAGATGAAAGCACTCATGCCTGGTTTGAAGGAGGTTATTGATTTCCTTTCTGCTCACCAATTTGGCTTGCCCTGTCCTTTTTGTTTGTGCAAGTAAAATAAAGCATCTGTGAGAGCCTTTTAACTGGAGTGGCTGGAGCAGCTGCTCACCCCATGCCAGCCTTGCCCACCAAGCCACGCTTAAAGGCCATGGGTCCATTAGCAGTGAGTGGCAGCATGGCATGAAATATTCACAGTCTCAATGAGCTCCAAAGCCCTCAAGAACTGAAGTTCTTTACTGTTTTTTGGTCAGGCAAAATGTTTTTTGTTGTTGTTTGTTGTTTTTTCAATGAAGAGTGCCTGGGCATTGCAACCACTGCCAACTCCTTTCCAGGCATAATATCCATGCTGATGGGGCATCTTTGAAGGCAAAGATGCTGCAGCTCAACAGTTCCGATCCAAAAAACATTCAGAGTAGAATCCAAAGGAGTGTTTTTGTTTGTTTGTTTGTTTGTTTTTGTTTGTTTGTTTTAATAACCATGTATTTTATTATGAAAAACACCTTTGAGAAATTCAGAGGGATAATGTGTTTAATGTTAACTTGCAGACAGGCAATACTGTCTGTCTTCCCTTGGACCATGGTGCACTTTGCCAAAGACCAGGAGTTTTTCACAGGATAGGGACACCTTCCCAGGTACCTAATCTTCCCATTGACAAGAAGATCTTCCAAGGTCCTGCAGAGCCCAATATCTCTTTTTAGTCTGTTCCTCCTTTCCTGTGTTACCTCAGGCCATTCCTGACTTCCCCCCATATCCCCAGATGAGGGGAGCTGCTCTGACCTCTCTCACAATATTTCAGGATTCAACAGCAGCAGCAGCTACAGAAGAGCAAAGTGTGCTCCACCTGTCTGTGACACGTTGCTCCCTGGCTGCCTTTATTTTCTGACACCAGGCCACAACACCGGGGCTGCTGACAACTCTGCGTCTCCGTTTGAGAGCATGCACCCTGCTCTCATGGCCTCAACAGGCAGGAGGTGAAATGCTTTCTCTGGAGGGTGATTCAGCCTGGGGAAGCCACTTACAGTTTTCACAGCTCCTAAAATGACATGAGACACTTCCCTATGGAGGCTCAGACCTACTCAATGCCCTGCCCAACCTACTCTGCTCAGGACTGCGGGAGCCCAGTGATGCTCATGCATGTGGACAAGCCATGGTCCAGCTCAGCATGTTTGCTGAGGTCCCTCAAAGACCCTCTGACCTTGCAGAAGGTGTCTGGAGGTCCCCAGGAAGGACACCACAGGGATATGCCATTGTCCAGGGACATGTGGAGGTGGTGGGACAGGGTCTGTGAGCTTCTCTCACCGCCCCCCAGGAGGGGTTGAGGGGAGCATGGGGAAATGCCAGTCACACAATGTGATGCTGAGGCTTAAATTTCACTGCCCTAGATGAGGTCAGACCTGGGGACATCCCACCCTGTGGGTTTCATTTTCGCTGATGCAGACATTGCCTTAAAACATCACCAAGCATCCCCAAACCTGCTGCCTAGTGCAGTAAGGGAAAAAGAGAGAAGTGGCCATTTTTTCTGTCTCCCATACTTGAAGAAGGGCAGGAGAGGCTGGGGTGTTGGAGGTGATGGGGAAGGGTTTGCACAGAGAATATGGGAAGAGCTTAATTCACCCTCAACAGCAAACAGGCTTCCAGAAATCCCAGGAAGTGGGAGGAAGAGAGAAGAAGTCCTGGCTGCAGCTGCCTGTGGGGCCACATGCTTCTCCTTCCCTTCTGTTTGCTCCTTTCTTTAGAAAAACTCTACCCTCTTCACTCTTCAGTATGCATCTTCACTGTCAGTGCCTTCTTCCCCTCCAAAGAGTTTTGCTTTGTTTGCAATCTTTTTTTTTTTTTTTTCTATATTTTTTTAAATTCCATCTTTTTGTAGAACATGCCATGCAGTAGCATTGAGATATTTTGTTCAAAATGAGCTAGGCGTACAGGAGTAAGTGTTTGAAAATTTTCAGGTTTTGTCTGTTTTTGGAGGGAAGCCTCGCAGGGGAGGAATTTTTTGTTGTTGTTTATCTGGTGTGGGCTGCCTTCAAACTGCACTTTTCTGTAGATATAATGTCTGAAGAGCCCTTGCCATAATGGCAGGGGCTCCCCTGGGACTCAAGGCTACAAATCAGGCAGAGCTCCTCTGCTTCCTGACCGGACCTGGGCAACAGATCTCCTGGGACGTCCTCACACCAAGTGACCAGCCCAAGTACTCTGATGCCCAGCCCTCTTACACACAGCTAAAAGACTTAAACTTTTTATTATTGTTATTATTATTATTATTAATTTTATTATTTTATTTTGAGGTTTTTGAGTTAGGAAGGGTATAAATACATTTGGATAAAATAAATAATCCAGAAGAGAGGTTTTTTGGGGGGGGAAGGGGGTTGTTTTGTTACAATAGTAATGCAAAGCTATCAGCCATTCAAATATTGAAATACATGTAAAACAGACAAGTGGGTGCAGTGTATCAGCTTGCTGAATTCTCTGAAATGCTGGGTTACTTCTCAAATTGACAGCGTGGTGGAGAGAGGTGGGTGCAGACATACACATTATAATAATAGCTCCACAATTAGGATAGTAAATCAGAGAGCATCACTCAATTCAGAGAAATTTCCCTGATTTGCTAGAGACAGGATTCAGTCTCTTTGTAAGGAGACAGTTCTGCTTATATGAAAAATCCCACTGGTTTTGCAAAGCCTTTGCAAGGCAGCAGTAGGAAAAACAAGTTATAAAATCAGCTTCACTTGACTTGTTCAGCCTCAGTTTCTGCATATTGCATAAGTATTAGCCTTGGGCAAATCATTTTCTGGATTCAGCCTACCCTGCTATGGCAGTTCTACCTTCAGAAAAGACTGAAACAATGCACACAAAATTTTAAAAACCTTCCTGTTTAAAAACCTTCATACCCAGCAGGATGCACACAATAAAAAACCCTTATGTACAAGGACTGTTGATGGCAGGGAGAGAAGGATTCCCTATTTTGCCATGGAATTAGAAATTCATTTTCAGCTCTGGGATCTGGCTGGGAATAGGGAAGTATATCTTTGTTTTTGAGGGGCGAGAAGAGATCAGGAGAGGCCTTGGGAGGAGCGGCGGATGATAGCATCCCCCTTGCACCCAGTGATGCACCCAGTATCTGGCCCTGTGCCACCTGCTGCTCCTGGTGCCCCGGAGAGCTAAAATCATATGGTTAGGCCTTCCATATTCCCACATTCCTCTGACTGGGCATCATTCTTAGCAGTGATTTTCTTGGACTTTCAGGGTGATCCAAGCACACCTCGGATAGGTGTCCCAGGGTGATCACCTCCAGCACTGGCAGGCACTTGCAAATCTGACTGTTGTATATGGGAACGGAATTGTTTCCATCAACTCTTCCAATGCTTGTATTTGCTGGATGCCAGGCATTTTGTGGTACTTGTTGCTGCCCAAGTACTCTCCTTGGATGGTAATGGTGGAGTGGTCCAAGCATCTCCCTCATGCTCTAATGCGGTGACTGAGCCATAAGTCTTTTATGGCAAGTTTGTATGTTCTTGCCCATCTCTCTCCTTTAGGAATGGAAAGTGCCTCCGTGTGCAGGGAGAAGGTCTGCAAATGTGAAGCGATATAAAATTACTGCTTTAAGGGTGATGGCGAAGAGAAGAGGGAATGAGGTTTCCAGGTGTGGGTGCATGGCTCATCTGAGGCTGTATGTCCCCCACGAGATGCTGTGCAAGCAGCTGGGCTGGAGCAGCTGGAAAGCCTTGCACCCAGGGGCAGCAATCCATCTTCAGCCCCAGCCAAAAGCACCATGCCCCCCTGAGTCTGATCCTGCCCCATTGCCTTCCCTAAAGGTGCATGGAGCTGCTGGTTCTCCAGTCCCAGATCTCCCCAAGCAGATCCAGGCTATAACCGAGAACACGGCATGGATTGGAGCCGCACATCAGAGCAGCAGCATCGCGCACCCAGGGATATGATTATTTCCCAGTGGTTGAAATCTAGGTCTCTTGCTTAGGAGGAGGGAGGGGGGGAGAGATGCTCATATTAATCTTATGAATATTCATTGAGAAGCTCTGCTGCCTTTGGAGGTTTGTTCCTGGGAGCCTGGGGCAAGTTTCAGGGCCAGCGGCGCAGGTGAGGGTGCTGTCAGCGGAGCGGAGCAGAATTCGGCTGCTTGTGCATTCGCTGCATGCCTGACTGCAGAGCCAATTGTAAGTTGGTGCCTTTTTCTCCCCCTCCCTCCCCCTCCCCTTCCTCCCTGTTGTCCCTGCTTAAATAGCAGCTTGCCACAAACTGAAAATGGAGGCTTCGTGTTTTCGGTCACAAAAGGGAAAGCAAACAAGACCTTGTCCTCGAGGATCTCTGACATCCAAAATCCCAACCCTCTGAAAGATAGCCGTGGCTCATGTCTGCAGTGATCCTGTGTTTGTGTATGCAGTGAAAACCTGGGGTCTTTTGGCAAATCTTCCTCTTCATCTCCTTCTTGCCCCTGCAGCCCCCAGATTTGCATGAAATATACTCAGAGATGCTTGGAGAGGTGGCAGAGGTGTTAGCCTCTGAGCAAAGGGAGTCAGGACAGCATGAGGTGGGTAGAAAGTAGCAGAAACAGCACTGGAATCTGTGATGTCAAGCTAGATGATGCTGCTCAGATAAGCACCAACCACCACCACTTGGGTTTGGGCTCACAGAGAGGAGCCTAGACCTCATGTCAAATAAAAATCAGCATGTTAAAAAATGAGAAAATGTCTGTACTGCTAAAGAAACTTGGGTTGTTTTGGGCTGGGAGAAAGGGGAGGAGAGAATTTAGGGGCAGGAGAAAAACTGTATAAAAAAAAAATGATCAAGATTGGTTGATTTTTGGTGAGATGGGGGCTTGTGACTGCCTGATATTTTGGCAGCAGCAGACACCTGATGTATGCAGTGTTTAGGCATGGTGCTCAGAGGAGCCAGAGAAGGTCAAAACCCAGCAGAACTTCAGAGTGAGCTGGCGGGGAGAAAATGCAGGAAAAGGAGAAAAACTGGGACAAATGCAACCTCCTCTCCTCTGGGTCTGGCAGAAAAGGGTTAAGCGAAGCCATTGAATGCTGCAAGCCTTGTCAGGATTGTACTATTTTTTCTAGTGCATAAAGAGAAGGGAGAGGAGGGTTCCACGGGAAGGGGAAATTTCCAAGAAAAGAGGGGTCTGCAGCAATATCTGCACCTGGGTTGATAAAGAAAGAAACCAACAGGCATAAATGGCCCAGAGGAGAATGAAATCTTTGCCAAGGAGGCTCAGTTCACAGGGTTATTTTCCACCTGCCTCCCCTACCCGGTTCTGTAATCCTGGCTCAAAGTAGACAAGTCGAGTTGGAGCTGAAGGAGGGAGGTTAGAGGATTTTTTCTTTGGGAGAGAAAAAAAAAAAAAAAAAAAGAAAAAAGGAAAATGAGAGTTTGGTTGGACTGAGAAGGCTTGAGCATCCCGTGGAGTGAGGCAGTGCAGGATGATCTAATTTAGGAGCAGGGAGGCTGATGAGCCGGCGCTGATCAGGGATCGGAGCCTCAGCATCCCCATGAGAAATTTTGCCCACTGGAGTCGAATTCCCAGCGGGGTGGGTCGGCCGGGGGCTGGCTTTCGGGAGGATGGGAAGAGGGCGGATGCGGGTCGCGCGGGTCCTATGGCCGGAGATGCTTGGGGCTCCTCAGCTGCTACTGGGGGAACAGATGGCCTTGGGGGGGACCAGACAGGGACCGGCAGAGGGTTTGGTCTCACAGATGACACCAGAGCATCCCGAACTACCCGGGAAGGTGGCGCGATGGCGTAGGGACCACCAGTTTCTGGGTGCTCGGCGAGGCGTTGCAGAGCATCCGTCGTGGCCGGGGGCTGCGTCGCTCCCCCTCCACCCGCTGCCTCCTCCCCTGCGCTGGCATCGGCTCCCGCGGGCGGCCCGGCCCCGCCGCCTTGAGCCGGAGCGGAGGGGATGGGGCTCTGTTTTTTTCCACCTTGCCGCTAGCGCGCTCTCACCCTCATCTCGTGTTGCAGTGCAGGTTAGTGAGGCGCTGGGAAAACAGCTCGCAGGGAGGAAAAGGGGCTGCTTGGAGGAGCCAGGGCTTTGCAGACGATCCTTCCAAGCCCCCGGCAGCTTTCTACCTTCTCACTGTTTTTTCCAGGCAATGCCACACCTCCTGAGGACACTGGGGACATCAGGTTTTGCTGAGCTTAGCATCTTTTCAACGCCGTACTGAAGGCATCAGACAGAAGCTCATCTGCCCTGAAGTGCAGACCTGCAACAGCTACTGAGAAGACTCTGTCCCTCTGTCTCTCTTTCTCTCTCTCTCTCTCTCTCCAGTCCAAACCATTACAAGACCTGACTTCCATCTGGGAATCTCACCCCTTTTATGTCCCTTCTCCTTTTCTTCGATGACTCACCATTATTTTTAACTTTGAAGAGAGAGGAAATTATGGGGATCATGGAAGCCTCTATTTCTCTCTAGGATTTCCCCAGGGTCAGATAATCGGTCTTACTAAGAGACACTAAGATTTGGCTTCTCCAGGTAATGTGATTTGTTTTCTGTGTGCCATGGTGCTTTGCAGAGAATGACAGGAGCCGGGATGCCAGCGGTCGAGGAGGGGGACTGCAGTGGTCCGCGGGGCAGCTTGTACCGAAATTCAGGCAGCCGCAAAGCCCAGGTCGGCGGTGAGCAGGGCGGGCAGCGTGGCATTCCATGGCTTTATGGCCAGGGCAGGAGGATGGGGAAGGTGCTGAACTTAAATCAGAGCCGTTAGGGCTTTCCTGGAGGGTAGTGCTGGATTGTCTGCTATCGCATGGTTGAATGTTAACCCTTAGCTGCATGCCTGGAAATGAGCTGAGCCCGTGCTGCCTTTGCCGGGTGCCCCGCGGGTCCCCTCGCCAGTGTAGGGCTGGATGGGTTTTTCTTCCTTTCCTTCCCTTCCCTCTCTCCTTTTTTTTTTTTTTTTTTAAATTTAAATTTTTCTTTTTAGTCAAAAATGTTCTGTTTTGCCAATGCCAGTTTTTCACACTGTGAATAGATGAAGGTTCCTCAGGTGTTTTCTCTCTTCCACCTAATTGGTTTAGATGGGAGTTCTGAACTCTGTCCCAGAAAAGGCAAATCAACCCCTCGAGGAAGGTGGTAGACATGCTAGTACAGGGAGCTGCTCTCCTCCCCCCAACTTTATTTCATCTCTCTCTTTCTCAGCAGGGGCAATTTTATTTCCTTTTTTATTTTCTTTTATTTTAACATCCCTTCGTTTTTCATGAGACACTTCCAAACCTACGTACCTGTCCTTCTGCAGGATAGTAGCCGTGCCCTGAGTCCGATCCCACCACCGGGCACTTGGAAGAGTATAGCATAAGGATTTCTTTTAAACCCCAGTATGACAGTTGCTACCGGAGATCCTGCAGACGAGGCTGCAGCTCTTCCCGGTCACCCGCAGGACACATACAACCCTGAGACCGACCATGAATGCTGCGAGAGGGTGGTCATTAACATCTCAGGGCTGCGTTTTGAGACTCAGCTCAAGACACTAGCCCAGTTTCCAGAGACCTTGCTAGGTGATCCTAAAAAGAGAATGAGATATTTTGACCCTCTCAGGAACGAGTATTTCTTTGACCGGAACAGACCCAGCTTCGATGCGATTTTATACTATTATCAGTCTGGTGGGAGGTTGCGGAGGCCAGTTAATGTGCCCTTGGACATCTTCTCGGAGGAGATTCGTTTCTATGAACTGGGGGAAGAAGCAATGGAAATGTTTCGGGAGGACGAAGGCTACATCAAAGAAGAGGAAAGACCACTGCCGGAGAATGAGTTTCAGAGACAAGTATGGTTGCTCTTTGAGTACCCCGAGAGCTCAGGCCCTGCCAGGATTATAGCTATTGTCTCTGTCATGGTGATTTTAATCTCTATTGTGAGCTTTTGCCTGGAAACATTGCCCATTTTTCGTGATGAGAATGAAGACATGCATGGCAGCGGGCTGAGCCATCCCCCTTACTCCAACAGCAGCATGGGGTACCAGCAGTCGACCTCTTTCACAGACCCCTTCTTCATTGTAGAGACACTTTGCATCATCTGGTTCTCCTTTGAGTTCTTGGTGAGGTTTTTTGCCTGCCCCAGCAAGGCTGGATTTTTTACCAACATCATGAACATTATAGACATTGTAGCCATCATTCCCTATTTCATCACCTTAGGGACGGAGCTGGCCGAGAAGCCAGAGGATGGTCAGCAAGGCCAGCAAGCCATGTCCTTGGCCATCCTCCGAGTCATCCGCTTGGTGCGGGTCTTCAGGATCTTCAAGCTGTCCCGGCACTCCAAGGGGCTGCAGATCCTGGGGCAGACTCTCAAGGCCAGCATGCGGGAGCTGGGCCTCTTGATATTTTTCCTCTTCATCGGTGTCATCCTCTTCTCCAGTGCCGTCTACTTTGCAGAGGCTGACGAGAGCGAGTCCCAGTTCCCAAGCATCCCCGACGCCTTCTGGTGGGCCGTGGTTTCCATGACGACTGTTGGCTACGGAGACATGGTCCCCACAACCATTGGGGGGAAAATCGTGGGGTCCTTGTGTGCCATCGCTGGCGTATTAACGATTGCCTTACCAGTGCCCGTCATAGTGTCTAACTTCAATTACTTCTACCACCGGGAGACGGAGGGAGAGGAGCAGGCTCAATATTTGCAAGTAACCAGCTGCCCAAAGATCCCCTCTTCCCCTGACCTAAAGAAAAGCAGAAGTGCCTCTACCATTAGTAAGTCTGATTATATGGAGATTCAGGAAGGTGTAAACAATAGCAATGAGGATTTTAGGGAGGAGAACTTGAAAACAGCCAATTGCACCCTAGCTAACACAAACTATGTGAATATCACCAAAATGCTAACTGATGTCTAGTTGCTAAAACCTAGTAATGTATTTAAAGCTAAAGTGGAACAATTGCAGATACTGAGTGCTGCTCTGCATTGTAGTTAATACAGTATTTTCTACGGTGTATATTTGGTTCTGCATGGGAAGCAATAGCTATGTAAGTGACTTTTAACCTTTGATTTCCACACCGAATAAGTGTTTGTGAAAGCAAACAAACAGAAAAACCAAACCAAACCATTTCGTTTCCCTTCTCCCATCCCAGGCTGGTGGGTTTCCAAAGGTGTGGAGCGGTTAGTCGAGCCAAGCACCGCTCCTGTTTGTGCAATAGCTGAGATGCAGGGAATGCTCCTTGGCTGGCTGGGAGCACGGCTGGGCACAGCTCTGTCCCCAGTGCTGGGTCACTGCCAGCTCCAGGCACAGGCAGCAGCAGGGAAAGGTCAGGCAGGGCTGGGGAGGACGGCATGCCACCGGCCACCCCAATTATTTGAAGGCTTGGGTTTCTGCCTTGGGAATGCCAAGTGCGAACGCATCACCCGGGCTCGCGTTTCATAACTGAAAATGCTGCATGCTGCAATAGTTTCAGGCACTGCAGTATGCCAGTGTGAGGCCCAGGGGAGGGATAATTAGTCTGACGGCACATTATTTATTAAGTCTTAAGTTTTCTATGCTAGGCATCAGGAGGGATGAGTAAATAAATCGAGCGCTTGGATTTTATTGATTTATTTAGATGACACTTCCATCACCACTGTTTCCAGGATCACCAAAGACACCTCCACTGACACATTGAAAATTAGTTGGAAAAAGCATCTTCTTTTATATATCTATATATAAAACTGGAGCAACTATGCTGTGGCCTATAATATATTTATACTGCAGTGAAATTTAACCAGTTATACAGTACAGCTGCATGGGTATTTGTTGCATGAATCTGAATATTTAATACACACACAAATATATATTTTTCTTAGTAGACTATACAGTGTTCATGTTTATAGTGTTTATAGATACTCCGGTGGCTCAAAGGAAATTTATGGAAGCTAAAAAAATCTCTAATATATTTAAAACTGGATGAGGAAGGCATGTGCTGACAACAGTTTGATAGATAACAAGGCAAAGCCTGAGTGTCCGAGCATCCAGCCCCAAGAGCCGAGTACTGCAAGCAAGGGAAGGTGAGCTGAAAGTTAAACACTTGCACTCATTATGGGGTGAGTAACTAGTCATTAATCATGGTGTCATAAACAGAAACCACAGCTGATCAGAGAGGGCACAGGGAGCAGGTGGAATAGCAGGTACTGGCTCTCCAGACTTGTTTGTTCAGCAATTTTCAGCCCTTTCCTATACAATTATCGTGTGTGTGTGTGTATAGATATTTAGAGAGCGACTACAGGGCCAACTCCTCAGCAAATGTGAGCGCTCAGAGCATCAGGGCTTCCTGGCTCAGGGGCCACCAGAAGTGACCTGTCCTGGGGCATGTTTTGGGCTGGCAAACCCTTTTTCAACCATGTAGAGCCCTAGGGCTGGTGGTTTATTTTCCTGCATGGTGGAGGCTAGGCTGGATCCAAGATCGCACTTCCAAGACTTTGCTTTTGTTTTGCCTTCCTTCTCCCAGTTGTGTGGTGTTTTTATTATTATTATAATTATTTTATTTTAGGGCTATGTCGAGGTGCAGAGACCTCAGGGCTGCCCATGTTTCTTCTTCATCTCTAGTTATTTGGGGATAGCTGGGAGCTGTTGGTTCAGAGGTCTTATCTGCTTTCCCCATCCCACCTAGATTTCCTTGTCTGTCCCTCTACTGCTGACAAAGCCCAGAATGGGCCAGGGCAGGGGAGAGGGATGCAAACCCCTGCCAAGGTCCCAGCCAAGCAAGTCCCTGGGTGAAGGCTGGCATTTAGCAGCCTGTTGAGTCAAGTGAATACAGGCAGAATTTGGGCACAGTCAGCATTTCACCACTGCTGCCAAGCACAGGTGCAGGGAAGGAAGCCCATTGAAGAGCATGCCAGTGAGGTCAGCTGGACTCTTCCTGATTTCCAAGAGGAAAACAATATTCATAACAATACAACAAACGGTGCTAAAGTATTCTACAGCAATGGTTCAAAATGCTGCTTAGGGTCTGATCCATCTCTTGTGCTGATGTGGCCCCACTCAACCAGGTGGGATCACTCATTTTTACTGAAGTGATTGTTTCATTCAGGCCTGGCTCTAATTACCACCCAGTGTTCATGGTGAGCATGCCAGAGTCCTGGATCCTGCTTGGTGCAGAGCAGCACCAATGCTGGGCTCTGAGTGCTCAGCACTGCACAGGGTTGTGCCTGCAGCCTGTACTGAATTATATCTCATTATGTTTAGAGTCCTCTCCTCTCTGCTGCTGCAGCTCTGAAATGGGTGTCTCAAAAGACCATAAACACCTGCAACACACACAAAAGAAGCAACACAACTGAAAGCAATAAATCTGTTTCCGAAGCTTGTTGTTGCATGGGATGGCATGGGTGTGATTTCCAGGCAGCCAGCCAGCCTCCGTCAACCCAGCTCACTGCAGGTCTATGGGGATGCAACCTTGCACCCAATGCACTGGGATGCTGGCTGCCTATCCATGGGTGCCCCAGAACTGGGGCAGTCCTAACCCTACTGTGTGGGAAAGCAGCACTCTAAAAACAGGCTGCTACAGGCATTTGGAGAGGATACTGACACTCAACAAGACTGCAAAGGGCCTGGTTGCTTAACTCCTGCAAGTTTCAGACCACTCACCTCCTGGCCTCTTTGGATCTGGATGGATCCTGCACCTCTTGCAGTCACCCAGGCAGATGCACGTAGAGAAAACAGCCCTGGAGGGAGAGCACTTCAGCAGTGGCCCTGGTGCTATGTGTGGGAAGCAGGGGGTGTGCCTGGATGCGTGCTCAGATGTGTTTTCAGGGCAAAAGGGGTCTGTGGGGGCCGTGGTAAGGCCCATCAAGCTGCATGAAACAGAAGGGTTCAGATTTCTCCCCCGCATGGAGAAATGGTCCCCCTATAGCTTTTAATGGGATTTGTGCCTGCAGGTCGGAGCTCTAGTGCTATTTCTAGCTTTGCTTCTGACTCACTGATGTGATCTTGAACCAGTTTTCAGGAGGAGACTGTGGTTTTTTCTTTCATTTTTTTTTTCTTGAGGAATTTGGTTTGAGCAACTCCTGGCCTGCATCTGCAGAGAAAGCTGAGCATCCCAAACTTCCCTTTGCTTTGAATGGGTGCAAAACTGGGATGGGAAGTGCCTCAGACTGAGGATGCCAAAACACAGGGGCTGAGTCTCCCCTCCATCCTCCCATGGAGATATTGACCACAGTTGCAATGGAGAACTGAAGCCTTCTGTTCTGTGGAGGTGCCCCTGCATGGGCACGCAGAGGAGGCAGTAGCCATATCTAAGTTTTATTATTTGTGCTGTAGCTTTGGAGATGGAAAGTGGTGATTACAGTTGTTTTCCAAAAGCCAGCACTTGCCCAAGCCTGTGAACAACCCATCAGACCTTTAAAAATCTTCTGAAATTGCTGTTAAGGGCAGTGAGGGGAAGCTCATGTACTGGCTGCACACTGCCAAGTGATTTAGGGCTGATGGAAAAAAAATATCTGTAAGGGGTGATTTATTTATTTATTTATTTATTTATTTTCAGGAAAAATAATCTCTGTAGCTTTGTGTTGTGTTGAAGTCTTACAAATTTGAATACAGAGCTATACCAAGAAAAGGATCTCTACATTAGTGTTATGCGAGTGTCGCATGTGGGAGTATAAATATGGGCATATTTGTGCATAAATACACAGAAGGAGAGAAAAAGACAGAGGAGGAGGAGGTATTTCAGGAAGGGCCTTGCTCTGTTATCAGATAATTCCTGGGTCAGCGTTGAAATTGCTGCCAAACTCTTGCAGCCTTTCTGGAGTTTGCAACACCCCTAGGGATGGGCCCAAGTGAAGGAGGTCTGGATTTGGCCTTGATGGTGGGGACCAGTGGCACCCAGTTCCATGCACCCCTGCATCCCAGCAGCTTTGCAGCATTTTTGGTCTGTATCCTGAATCCCCAGCTTGGGCCCATTCTTGATATTTTTGTGATTGTGCAGAGAAAACCAAGAAGAAGCTGACGGGGGTTGTTTGTGATTGTGGTTGTTTTTGTTTGTTTGTTTGTTTGTTTTTGTTTGTTTGTTAATGGAAGCACCTCTCCACTTTGGAGCTGGGGTGTGCTTACCTTGGGGTCTGTGTTCATGGGGGGTCCCAGTGGTTTCTTCAGTTGGTGAGAGCTGGTCAGCATGCTGCTGGGGTGGAAGGGGCTGAGAGGTGAAGAGAGGAGGAGCCAGCTCCAAAGCATTTGTTTTTTCCCCCCTAAAAATTCTGTGGCTCTCTCCTTGCACCCCTGGCAGCAGCTAGCACATCCCCCTGTGGTCCCTCCCACTGGGGACTGGCTGCTGCCCTGCTCCAGGAGCCCCAAGGAGGACAAGGGTCTTCACGCCCTTCCCCATACCCCGTTGCCTTGGTCTCCCTGTGAAATTACTGCTTTGGCTGCCCAAATGTCGCCCTCCAAGCTCTTTTTTTGGGTGCCTCCCATCCTGCTGCATCTCATGGTGAGGGCAAGGTGCCAGTCTCCAGCCGTGTAAATCAGCCCTGAGAGTACAGCACAGATTTGCACCCAAGGATGAGCTCTCCCTAACCCAACCATGCATGGAGAGTGGGAAACCCTTCAATCCAGTTCCTCTTCTGGGTGGGATGGGTTTGCTTGCCAGAGCTCCTGGACTTTGTATGATCATGGCCCTACTGCAAGGTCCATGTGTGTGTTTAATGCCCTGCCTGGCTGCTCAGGGCTTGGGGGGCTTGGGCTTCATTTTTTTTTAATTATTATTATTTTATTTTATTTTATTTTATTTTATTTTATTTTATTTTATTT
>CM021790.1:263844-343109 GCA_011076525.1 Nettapus auritus
TTATTTTATTTTATTTTATTTTATTTTATTTTATTTTATTTTATTTCTGTTGTTTATAAGACTGTAATTATCCACTTGCACTTGCTCCTTCATTGCTTGAGACTGTGCTATTGTCCTCCAATGTCATCTACTAATCATTGCTGGAAGCACAAGGGAAAAACAGGCGTTGGATCAAGCCTGTGTGTGCTGCCTAATTTGAGCGAATCGATAGGAAGAGGAAATCCAAGAAGGACTCATCCTAACGATGCTGGAGCCGAACCTTTTGTTGCCATGGTTACAGGAGAAATGGGACCAGGAATGGAGAGAGGCCTATAAACTGGTAAAGGAGGACTCGTGGGAATTTCAAGTCATTTAATCATGCGTTTGCTAGACAAAAATTTAGACACCAGCTGTACCTGAATTGCACAGTGTGTATAGACATTACTGCTCTTATTGTCAGCGTGGGGGTGTCCTTGGGGTTGGGAGCATCTGCAGTCTGAGACACCTGCATCAATAAGGCTGACCATTGTATATAGGTATACAGATCTGTGTATATACATATTCCAAATGAGCATTTGCTGTCTGATTTATCATGAGTGTACATAATATATTCTTCACAGAGTATCACAAATTTTGTAAATATCAGCACTAATTAAGAGGAAATAAATATGTATATTATTGAGGAGTTATTTTGATATCAGTTTTGTGGAGGGTGGGAAAGAAAAAGACGAGCAAATGTATTTTTGGTAGACTGAGGTTGGTTTTTTTTCCATGTGCATCTAAAACTTCTGTAAGAAAAGGAGGAAACTGCCTGAACCATGGAAAAATCAGCCTGGGGGAAATTCCCCTGGAAGGGGATGGACTTCACTCTTGGTGATGGACAGTGGGGAGGACCTGGTGCTCTTCACCCAGACTGCTCCATGCTGTGTCTGCAGATCTCCCACTGGTGCTGTGCTGGAGGATGCACCTCTGGGAAAACCTCCAGGCACTGAGCTGGTGGGTTTTAAGGCGGTGATCACTTTTGGAAGAGGGAGAAGCAAACAGGCAGGAATGGTGCTAGCAGCAAGTCCTCAGTGGTGTTTCAAACCTCTTGTCCCAGGATATGTCCTAGTAGGACTTCAGGCTGAGAACAGTCTGTGCCACGGGGAACGGAGATGGGTTCCCTGTGAAGGCATCAGCTCCTCTCACAGAGGGATGGTTGCTTTGCTAAATCCCCAGGGAGCAAACTCAGCCCTGCTTTCTCTGCTGCTTTGTCCTTGCCTCTCCTACACGTGTTTTGGGGGAGCAAAGGGGGGGGAAGGAGCTGGAGGTTGGTACTTGTGCTTCAGGCTTTTGGCAAATTTCTGCAAAAGAGAGAGAGCAATGAGGACCAAAATGCAAATACTTTATCCAAAATCTGCCCAGGGCAGGTTCTCCTCTCCCTGAA
The DNA here is from genome assembly GCA_011076525.1 of Nettapus auritus. NCBI lineage: Eukaryota > Metazoa > Chordata > Aves > Anseriformes > Anatidae > Nettapus > Nettapus auritus. The sequence goes on from CM021790.1 coordinate 265,250, forward strand.
GGGTCTGAGATGAATTCTCAGAGACAGCTGGGCTGTAGGTGTGTACTCATGTAGGACTCAGTTTTACCTCCACAGAACCAAACCAGCCTAATTCTGGATAGGCATTTTTCATCCTCTTGCATCTCACTGGGACAGTCTTAGCTGCACTAGCGACACTGTGGGAACTGCAGGCGGAGATTTATTTTCACTTCTGCATACTGGGGAAATGTTTTTTTCTTGCCATGGTGAAAACCCAGACTCTAAAAAATATCCTTTCCTAGGCGTGGCTTGTGTTTAGATAAAAAAGTTCAACTCTTTCTCCCCCAAGATGGGACTCATGTCAGTGACATGACTAAAGCCTGTGCTGTAAATTGGGCTGCGGGATGTGGCATCGCTTGCTGGAGACCTTGGAAGGATTCGGCAGCAAACACCACTGAGCCAGCCCCTTGCTGCAAGCCTCCTGCAACAAGCTGGAGCTCTCAACTTCAGGTTTCCCAAGCTGCTTCCCCACCTCCAAGAAGCCTCTTCACTCTTGGATGTATACACGGAAGAGTAATAACCCAAGGACAACGTGAAGAGCAGTGCTTAAGTTTTGTCTAAACTGGCCGGATACATGTACCAGTGGCATTGGTGCTGTTTTAAGGCCTCCTGGTCCCTGAAGAAGTCTATTCTCTAGGAACCACTGATTTCAATCTTCTTGGGGCAGCTCCCTCAAGCGCCATGCTTCTGCACAGGGACTGAGCACCTCAGCATCCTCAGCCCCCCTGGCTTCAGTGGTGGAGGCTCTGGGCTTGATGTTGAGGTCCTTGGGTTGGGGTGCCTGTCCTGCCAGCAAGCTGCTGTATGGCCCAGGGAACAACACGTCTCACTCTGTGCCTCAGTTTCCACACTTGTAACACAGCTTGCTATGCTGTGCCCCAGGAGCCAGCAAATTGCAAAGCTGAGCTCAATACTGAGGCAGAGAAAATACATAAATGGGTAGTCCATGGATGGATAATTTAGCAGGAAAGGAAGTATTTAATTCCGAACATTTATATACAGAAATTCCATACAAGGTAATACAACTAATTATGAGCAGTGCATCCTGAGCTAAATCAGCAGCACCCTTGTCGCAGTGTTTGCTGCAATGTTGGGTGGAAGCTGTGCCCAATCTGAGAGACTTGGTGCTCCTCAGCCCCATTTCCAAGCCCAGGAGAGTCTCTGGTCAGCTTCAGCAGGCACCAAACCCTTGCTCTTATCTCTGGCTGGCAGCATTCTGGGCTCATCAATATCTAAACACTGCTTGGTGCAAGGGGTTTGCAGAAGTCTGCTTTGCAGGCTCTCTGAGGGGATGTCAGGAGGAGGCGGCGAGGCGGATGCAGTAATTATTTTAAACTGCCAGTCTGTCGGCATGCTGCACCATCCTGGCCATGTGTGGAGGATGCGGGAGATAATGTCAGGGGTGATCATCCTTCTGTTTGGTCTTTTGCACCATTTCAGAGACAAGGATGGGGAGGAAGACCTACACATCCAGCACAGAGACCTCCCAGAGAAAGCAATCCTGGGTGTACAGCTGACCCTGCCAGTGCTGCCTGACCTACTTTTCTGTACTTTCTTCACTGTGTGTTGCTTCTCTGCCAGGCAAGAGCCCATGAAACCCTTGTTTATCTGCTCCAGCTCATATTAAAACATTAAAGAGGCCTTAAAGGCAGTGGCACAGGGATAATCTTTTGGGGAGGACTACACCAAGCACTTTTGCAAAAGGCTTTCTGCTCATTGGGGTCTACGGGTGCTCAAGCCCTCAAAATCCTGTCTGGTTACATCGAGGAAGGAAATGAGCCAGTTGCCAAGAAAACTCTTCCACTGCTGCTTGTCCTGGGAAGCTCAGGTTGCTAAAACCCCATTACAGCCCATCACACGTGCCCCAGGGGTGAGCGGGGATTTTTAGCTGCCCTGGCTGTCTGTTACCAAATCCGTTTCCATTTGGCAAAGAGAGTGCTTGGATCCTGAAAGCAGCTTCTGGACCAGGGCTGCAGAAAGGCCATCAATACAATGCTGACAGTGTGGGGGTGGATGGGGAAAGGATGGAAAGAGGAGAAGGGAAAATGGTCCTGCAGCCGAGACACTGCTGCCCTCCCAGTGATGCCCATCACAAAGCGTTGGGTGTATGTCAGTGTGGCAGGACTCGAGCATGAGCTGGTGTAGGATTGCACCATCACTGCTGCAATGCCTCAGATTCAGGGTGGCCTTCACTGAGCAGCTGGGTGCAAAATTTGCAAGCGTGGGTGTGCGAAGAGGGGCCCCCGCAGCCTATCTTTAGGTAACCTCCAGGCAAAGGTTCAGCACTTGCACAGCTCTCGCTGAGACGCACACTTATCCTGCAGCTCTGGAAATCAGGCCAGGTCCCTCTTTCTCCTTCCCACTTTCTCTTGCTCCTTCTTATCCCTCCTTTGCATTTGTGCTGGGTGTTGAAAAGCCTATTCCTGGGAGCAGTGCTCATCCACACCCTGGCACGAGGTACAGGGCGGGAGAAGGGGAGTTTAGGTAATGGCTACTGGCTGCTTTTTACATGAGAACTGTATCAGGGTGTATTAAAGGAAGAAACACACATCTCCTCTTTTACAGATTTAGAGCTGATACTGGTGAGGCCCTGGATCTTCAAAGCATTAGTGCAGACAGGGTAATGAGGAGTGATGCAAGGAACAAAAGGATTAAAGTCAGAGATACCTAAATATTATTTAGAGATACCCAAGCATTTGTCCTTTGCTCTGAGGTTACCTTGATTTCATGGGGAAGACAGGCACCCAGTTGCCTTTCTCAGCCCAACTCACTGAGATCCTGCTTGGCTGTCACATTGCCCTGTGCCCCTCTGTGCTGCGGAGATGCAGCAATAGAGACACGGGGAAAGTGTCTGAGCTTTTAATCTTAAAACCCAGGGTGGAAGAAACTGTATCCAAGGCACCTGGGAGATTTAGCAAAGGTTCAGCAGAAGGTTTGCCCCCTAGCTCACCATCCCCAATGGGCATGAGAGAAGGGGATTAATCCCAAAATTGCGTGATACTCCACAGGTGAGTCTTCAGGATATCCTTGGTCTGATGGGTGATTTGCTCAGCTTCCAGGGACCCCAGGTGACTGGGCAGTGCAGTGTCAAGGTTTGCAGCTAGACCTCAGGGCTGGCGGGAGCTCATTGAGTTTGCTTTGCTACTCCTTCAATGCAGCCAAAATCAGCTCATGGAAAGAGCAGGGCTGGCTTGGGGAGCCAGAGAGACAAGGTCACCCAGCTCCCTGCATCCAACTGGAGACCCACCATGACCCCTGCATCTGCAGCCATCATCCTCCTGCACCGGCCCCCTTTACCTCCCTGGTGCACTGGCACCAGCCACGATTAGGCCCTAAGGATATGTTTTATGCAGCAAGAGATGGAGGTGGGGGCGGGCAAGGGAAGCAGAGCAACCATCTTCTGCCTGGCACCTGCTCCCTGCCTCAAAAAAAAAAAAAAAAAAAAAAAACCTGCCAACAGCACATTGTTTGAAAGCATAGCCTTTCCTGACTAGGCACAGGGTTGTCTTCCACTGTCCTTTTATCCTTGGCTAATTAAAGGCAAATCTCTGCAGAAGGAACAAACTTCTTCACATTTAAGCGTTAATAACTAGAAAGTGTCTGTGAATGCTCTGAGGCAGCTGCAGAAATCCCAGGCAGAAATAGCATTTTTGTCTCACAGCTCACCAGCTTTGGCTCCAGGGATAATAAACTTCCGAGGTTTAGAAGGAGGCAACAGCAGATCCAGCCCCATACAGGTTGAGCTTACAAAAGGATCAGTGAAATGGGCAGACCAAATTCCCAACTTATCCCTGGGCAGGACCTTGGAGGTGACATGGCCATGGTGAGCTCCTCCCAGTCCCCTGGTTCCACACGGATGCTGTGGGAAATAGCTTGGGTGAGCCCCAGGGGAGCAAACAAGGATGTTTGCTGGTTTCTGGGCAGGTGTTTCTAGGTGCAAATCCTCTCACCCCCAGGGAGATGTTCGCATGGTTCTGTCTACCTGGCACCTCCAAGGGATGGAGGGACAAGTCTCCCTCTGGCTGCTGGTCTCCCTCCAACAACTGCACAGGGTGTCCAGATGGCTGCAGCTCCTTCCACTTCTAGATTTGTCAAGTCCACACTCTTAAGCATTCACATGCTGGTTGTTTCCACTCTTTTAAGAGCAGAAGGAGAATTTAACCCTGAAGCACCTCGATTAAACCAGGAGAATGCTCTGGACATCTGTAACATCCCTGGCCAGGCAGCCCAAAGCACTTAATTCAAAGATCTTTTTAAATGTGTTCAGTTACTAAAATGGCACTGAAAACCATACAGATGAAACAAACAAACAAACAAGAAAAAAACGAACAAAAAACCAAAACAAACAAAAACAATACAAAACAAACAAACAAACAACAAAACCCACCACAGTTGAACATTTGGTATACCTGTGCATAACTTTGTGAAGACAAAAAAAATACTTTTATTAGTAGCTCTAAAATGCTTCATGAAAGAAGAGATTCAGGTGTCTTGAATGTCTGCAGCTATTTCACCAGAGGAACACAGGCGCAGGGCTCATGTGGAAGCTCTTACCACAGTTTTACTGGTTGCAGGGCAGGGGACTCCTCTGCTCAGCTCCCAGCCACCCTAATGGCATTTTAGTTATTATTCAGCTTCTGGAAACCTCTCTGTGTGGCACAGCCCTTTCAGGGGGTGGCTTCTGACAGACCTGAATGGAGCTGGGGGACACACACTTTTCCATAAATAATGCCCCTGTGAGCCCCCCAGCAGTCCAATTCCACCTGCAATAAATGGGACAGACCGATGTGAAACCCAAGTGTTTTTCAGATCCCATCCCCTCCATGCCCTACTTCAGCCTCAGTGACGATGGTGCAGTAGAAAACGTCCCAAGAGTTTGAAGACATCCCTCCAGTTGGTCCCAGGCAGGACTGTGTCACGTTGGCCTTGGTGAGTGCCGTCACAGGTAGAAAACAGCTCCTAACAGCACCAGGAGGAGAAGCAAAGGCATCTTTGAAAATAGTGCATGCACTGCTCTGGTGCTGTGCAGGATGAACAGGATGGCACAGAAATGCTCTGCTGGAGGGAGAGGGTTTGCTCCCCAGTTCCTCCCCAAGTTTCTGTGGGGGCTGTGGGGGGCTTGCTCCAGCTCTGCCACACGGGTGCAGCTCCTGCTGGTTTGTCCTCTCTTCCCCGCCGGCATCAGCAGAACTGCCAGCTCAGCACAAAGCTGCAGCATCGCAGCTCAAGGATTAGACATTCATTTGCCATAAATAGAAAATTGGGGGAATGTGTTTTAGCGTATTAAATGTATTCCAAGTGGCTGCTGATGTACAGGAACATGACCGCCCTATTGATCCCTGTCCTTGTCCCGCTCCCCAGCTCCCTCAGGCACAGATGACCCTGTCACTCTGCAACCACCCGAGACCCTCATCCTGTGACCAGGAGCCAGAGATTTGTCACTGTGCTGGGACTCAGGAGCCAGGAGCCCCAGCCACAGCCCCCGACCCTCTGGGCTGGTCTCCTGGGCAGTTGTCTTGTGCTTATGGAGGGACCCCAAGGAGGACATCTCAATTTGGTCTCAGTGTCAGGAGCCCCATTACAGTTAGTGGAGAGAAACTCCTCCGCATGATTCATCCGGCTTAATTTAGCCATGTGCCTCAGGGCCAGAAGAGGCATGCCTTAAAAGAACCCATTTTTCTGTATTCGTGGTGAAAGGAGTCAGGGAAACAAGCTCAGATGGATGGAGATGCCTGCTCACGGTGTAAGGGATGCCACTCTGATTTACAAGGCACCAGTGGCTGAAAGCCCCTTAGTAAAACCTGTCTGTGAGGAGCTGCACGGGATGGAATGGTTTTGATACATGCTTAGACACCATGGCAGTGCTGAGATGCGGGGTAAGTACAACTCCAACTCCACCCCATCACTGACTCCAGGCCTGGACCTCTAGTTTTGCAATAAAGCCATAAGGACATAGCTCTACTCCATCAGCTGGTGCCTTTCATGCCTGCAAAGAGGAACCCCCTCTGGATGTTCTCATCTGGGCTGCACACTTTCGGTGTACGCCATGACCGTGTTGTGCCTTCCTGGCTGTTTGTGCCCCACCATCTGCTGCTGTGGCATGATGCCCACTTGCACCTTGATCAGATGTTCCCCAAGGCTCTTTGCAAGGCAAGATAGCTTGCATGGCTGCATGACGCCATTGTGGCCATAGGGTTCTTTTAAGGCATTCCTCTTCTCACGTGCAGGCAGATGACTAAATTAAGCTGGATGAATGACAACAAGGAGGTCCTCCACTGATCATGTCAGTGCTGTTGGCAACAAGACCCCATGAAGTCCTCCTGGAGGTACCTCCATATGCATGAGACAAATCCCAACAGGAGACAGGCTGACAGGGCTGAAGGTTCCTGTAGGTGCCATCTCTCCCCACACCAAATATGAGCCATCCTCTCTGTTTGTTGCAGTGGTTTCTGGCAATGTGAGAGGAGGCCAGAGCTGTACCAAGGTCCCATAGCCATGTGAGGGCTGACATGGCTTCATGGCAGCTCAGCACCCTGTTTCTGTGCTGCCCAGTTGATTCAGCCCCAGCTATGCAGCTCAGCCTGCTTGTGGCTCACGGCACTGCCAGAGTCCTGGCACCCCTCTGCCACTGCTCCAGTGCCCCGACCCTGCACATATCCCTGGACTTCCTCCAATTTTATGCCTGATGAGGCTCAAGCCTTACGTTGCCAGTTAATGGACCTTAAAATGCCTAGAGATCCTGGCTCTCGTCCTGGTCCTGTTTTCTGGCTTCACTGAGGGTGAAATTTTGCTGTGGGGGGTAATAGTGAGGGTGCAGGTGCTCAAGTCCCATAGGAGCTGGAAACTCATTCCTTTGGGTCCCAGGGGAGAGCTCAGACAGTGCCTGGAGAGGAATGCTTAGCATGTGTTTCCATGCACACTCCATGCTATGAGATGTTATTTCTAATGATATCCTGTATTCCCTGCTCTCTTAATAATTGGGTGAAACCTATTCCCATGGGCATGACCTCATGCCTACACACTCCCAGACCAAGCTGGTGTGTCTTCTCCACCAGTTCTGTCTACAAAAGGATTTCCATGCTCAACAGAGGAATAAAAGGCATTACAAGGGGGCTGGTGAGGCATTCACAGGCAGATCAGGCTAAAACCAAGTGTCTTGGAGTGAGAAACATCCTTCTCAGCATGTCCTGGTGATGTTTCCACCGTGGAGCAATGCCACTCCTTTTTAGTGACTTCCAGCTTACTTCATAAAAGCATTGGGAAGGATGCAGAGATCTTCAGTGGCCTCAGGAGAGACAAGAAGTCTCATATGGTCCTTCTTCCTATTGATCGGACCCTCCAAATAATACTTTCTTCAGAAAGCTATTGCCTTGACTGTCCATTTTTCCTCCAAAATCTTCCTGCCTTGACTGTATCTGGCTGCTGTCTTCAGCATTTCAGCTCACGCTCACAACTGCTGTATTCATAAAAAAATGATGAGTGGATTGATTAGTCACTTCCCTCCGACTCCAGGCCTCTTACCTCTGACCATTTGTTGGCTTAAATGGAAACTTCTCCAAAGTCTTCTAGATAGTACCAGTGTGCAGTTCCCCATGGGATGAAGCAGGAGTGTTTAAGCATCAGGAAGATCTCCTCTTCACCTTTTTTCCCACCTGGTTTGGACACAGGGCTGGCTTTTTCCCCTGCTTATGCATGGCATATGCAGACCCCTGGGACAGATGACCCACCACCAGGATCCTCACTGCTGGGGCTTGTCCAAAGGGGACTAATTAAAGCAGAATCATGCCCCTGAGCCAGGCTGGCCCAGTGCATCACAGCAAGGGGATACTCTGCCTCTTCTCTTCCCTGCAGAGCTAGGGACATTTTCCTTTGGCGCAAACCCTTCTAAAAAGGGTCTTTGCATCCTGTGGGTGCTCCAAAAGCCCTGTCCCCCCACAAGAATTCACTTCTTCATGGTTATGCACAGTTTGATTTTGTTGTGGGTGGGAAGGGGTGTTAACAGGGGTGTTCCCTCACACTCCCCATTAACCCCTCACCTGCTGCTAAATATGCTTGATGCATGAAAAAGTGGGAAAAGGGCCAAGCTGGCAGCCTCCACCTCTGTCTCCTGTCCCCCCATACCTCATTTATGCCCTTCTAGATGTGGCGTACCAGCAGCTGCAGCCTCCTATTTAGAGGAAATCTATAAACCACTCAGTACAGAGTGAACCTGCCAGCCTACCTGTGGCCTTCTGCAGCAAATTGATCAGGCGGGGACTGAATCTTGTTGTCTCTTTTTTTGCCCCCTTTCTCTCTTTTTCTGAAACTACTTGGGACTACTTCCAGTGACAGCACCCAGCCCCCAATGCACCCCATCCCTCCACCTCTAGTGCAGCGACCAATATCCCATTCCCAGCAGAGTGCCCCCTCAGCCCTGGGGTCGGGTAACTATGGACAATGGGGTCTGGGGACCTTTCCACTTCATTTCCAGAGGTGGGGAAAGCAACTGAGAGCTGGGAACCCACCTTCAGCTGACCTGAAGGTTTGTGCTCTGTTCATCTGCATACTTTTCTTGCCCCTTGCAGGCTCCAAAATTGGTGGGTACAGATCGAATAAACCAAACAGACAAAGTCTGCAACGCCCAGAATCTTGCAGGTTTGGATGTCAAGCTCAGAGAAAGGAGGAAACACTGCCCAGATAACCTCAACGTACACCCATTAAACCCCACCATCTGGCCCGGACCCACCACAAGTGCATTGGCCGCAGGGGTTGGTGCAGATAGAGTCATTCCTGAGCAGGGAGCCTGGGGAAATGGCTTTTTTCACTGAAACATGATGACTCATTTACTGAATGCCTTTTTTTCTGTTGCTGTTGTGGGAAACATATTGTTTTGATTAATATCTTGGCTTGGGAATGTAGATGATGAACAAGATTTGAAGTTTTCAAAGCATCCTATTGGGAATTTGCAAAATGAAATGTCACTTTTTCTAGAAGAAAGAAAAAAAAAATAATAATAATAATAAAAAACCATCTCCTTGGTTTTAGATATTAAATTGGTTGGGAAAAGGTTTGTAAAAGGCTAGAATGAAGAGAAGCACTTGGCTTAGGACTGACACTTGTTTAAATTTTCAAACTGAAAAATCTTTGTTGTCTCAAACTCCAGTTTTAGGGAGGAAAAACAACCAATACCCAAAAAGCATCCAGAGGTAGAAAAGCTATTTCCAGCCCAGAAATTATCTTAAAAGAAAGATAATAGGGATACGTGACCAGATCTGCTTCTTGCCAGGAGGAGGACCAACAGCACCATGTGTCCATCCTCGTGCACGCAGGCTGGTGCAGAGAGAAGTGCAATAACAAAGGGCACTTTGTGCACTTCAAACTGCTCTTATAAAGTTGCAATACTCCCAGTGATGATGGTGAAAATGACTTAAATCTCCAGGAAGAAAATGCCCAGTTTCCACTTTGGCACAAGCAGATGAGTGCATCCTTGAAAGAGACCTGAAGCCAAACCTTTGGGGGATGTGATGGCCAGCAAGGGACATGACAGCTGAGGACCCAGGAGCACTGCAGCTCCACAGACACCATGGCAATAATTGCTGTGAGCCATCACATACAGAAGGACTGCAAAATACTGAAGCAGGAGGAGACACCTGGGCATGCAGCGGCTTCCAAAGGAGTCACTGTTCAGCACGCTGTGAGTGAAAATAAAGTAAACCTGGTATCAGTATGGGGTTTATCCCCAAACAGCATCCCTGATTCCTGTGGTGCTCCCAGTCTGACATATTGGTCCACACCATGAATGTCCCAAAATAGCTATCCCTCATGTCCAGGCTGGATGCTGCACCAAGAGCTGGGAGATGGCATGGGCTGGTGAGTTATTTTAATGCCAGACATTGTTTTCTTGTTTTTCAGATGAAAAGTAGAATGTAGGGAGATGCACACCAGAGCAGAGGAAATTTGCTGGTCAGTTTTGTGGTGATTATAAGGTTGTGTGAAATTTCAAAGTTTTGACTCAGGGGAAGGCAGAAGAGAGCACTGAAAGCTGAACCATGTCATTTTGCTGCTCTTTCCAACAAAATGTGTGCCTCTTTCCTAGGGTGGAAATATCACTCTTTCTGAACTGCCCTTTTGTGGGTGAGCAGAAAGGCTTGGATATTTGCTTCTTCCCAAGATACACGTCCATTTTTTCCCTGGGGCTCCCTTGTCCCTGCCCTAGTGCACACACCACCAAGGAAATAGCCCATCCTGTCCCCACCAGGTCCCTTTGCCTCCTCCCAGCAGCAAACCCTGTGGACGCCCTGCAGGCAGCAGGCTGCAGACTTGGGTTCACCCTCCTGAAGTTCAGCTCTAGACATCTTGGTGCTATTTAAATATTTACAGCAGACGGTGGTAAAAAAGATTGAAACATGAATTATTCACAGCTTCGCTTTTATCCTGGCCATGCATTTGTATTTTGCATGCAGGATTCCTCTGGTGGGGGATGTGCTGAGCAAAGTGCTGGAGAAAGCAGGGAGGGAGAGGAGGGTCTCAGGCTTACTGGGGCAGAGTCCATGCATGTAGCATGGTGAGAGGGACCTGGCACCAATACAAGCTGTTTTTTTCTCCTCAGTGCACAACCTTCTGAGTGGCATAGCTCTGGCACATCAGCACAATGCTCTGGTACCCTGTGGATGTGCCTGGTGCCACAGAAGCTCCAGTCAGCACCGGCAGCAGGGAAAGCCTCCAGGCTTGGGTGCTCCCATGAGCACGTCAGAGCACGGGATGCTGTGTCACCTGCACGACCCCATGTATGGGTACAAGTCATGGCTCCAGGCCTGTCCCCAGACCTATTCCTGGGGCAAGGTGGCAATTTCATAAGGCTCTGCATCCCCCTCAGCTGCTACTTCATTGGGCATCCCTAGCACCAGGTAACTGTAGCACAGCCTGCATGGCTTGAAAGGCAGTGATTTCCCACACACAAGCAGTTTCCAACAAATGTGAAACATATTGCAAATCCCTCCATATTCTTGTTCACACCAAGTAACTTATCAGTGTGGTGGGGCCCCAGTGATGCTCACAGAAAACATAACTCAGCCCCTTCAAGACACTTTTACTGGAGACTCCGAGGATTACTTCAGTCATCCCCTTAAAGCAAAAATAAGTGTACAAAACCACAAGTGCAAAAGTGGGATGGAAAACCCCCTTTGGCCTGTCTGTCCCTGACAGTTTCTCCCTGACAGGATTGCCTCCTGCTTGCCTGTGACACCCAGATCTGCTTGGCCTGGTTGTCTCCCAGAAGGCATTAGCCCATACAGGGCTGCATATGGGGGCAGGCAAGCTGATGCCGGTCTCTCTTGCCTGCTCTGAAAGGAACTGTATTTGCAAAATATTGTATTTTGCAAAACTGATACCTGTCCCATGGGGTGGGTGAGCAAGGAGCATGCCTGGCAGCTGAGCCATGCCAGCAACAGCAGTTTGCAATGGGCATGACATCCCTGGCCCTTGGCTATGCTGAATCACATTGTGAGAGGATCTGGCCTCAATGAAACCCCCAAAAGCCATGCCCTGGCTACTCCAGTTTCAGCCCCTCCTCAGGCTCTCAGTGCACAGCATCAGAGCTGTGTCCCACTGGGAGCTGGGACCTGCAGCCAACTGGGATTTTCTCGGGAGGTTACAGCACATATGCAGCTTTATGGGCACAGAGAGAGGCTCATCTCTCCCAGGATCCTATTGTTAACAGTGACCAACACTGACTGCCCATAGAAGAACGCAGGAGTGGGGACAGTGCCTGCAGACCCTTCCCATGTCACATCTCCAGGGACATGCACTGCTGGCATTGCTGAACTGCAGAGCCCTGGCTGGCTCAGCATGAATTTGGCCCTGCATGTGACCTTTGAGCCTGGAAAAACGTAGTAACCCTCAGATTACAGTCCATCACCTTCCAGTGATGGTCTGGTATCTTCACTACTCCTTTTCACCCTCTTAGTAGGGGCATAGGGAAGGAGGAAGATGCAGCCAGTGGTGGAGCTTGGTTCTAACAGGGTGCCAAATGTCATGGGTGTTCCTCAGAATCAATGGCTTTTTCCTTCCTATTCCCTGCTCAGTTTGTAGATTTTCACCCAGATTTTCAGCCCAGCTAGCACATCTGCTCCTGATCAACAGGAAAACCTGCAAATTAGCATCACAAAAGGAGCTGCAGCCTTCCAAAGCTGTGGGCTGTTTGGGCACCAGAGGAGTGAGGCCAATAATCTGGTGAGCAGCTCCACCTGCCTGAGGTTAGAAAAGGGCCTTGGGCAGAGGGAAACTCTACTACTGATACTGACTACTGGTCCCACTGGGGCATAGCCAGGCCTGCTCCGGGGTTAAAGCAGGTGAGCAGGGCTAGGAAGAGCTTAGAGGGAAGCTGGGGCTGCATCAGACAGCACCAAAGCTCAGGGTGAACGTTTAAGGGTGTGGAGCTGTGTTTGTCAGACAGTAACGCTGGGGATGTTGTGACAGGCTTCTGGCAGCTTTGTCTGTGTTGTCCTCCCCTGCAGCGTACAGGGAGGGGGCAGGGGCTGGGTAAATGGCAGGGATGGGGTGGGAGGTGGGGTTCTCTGCTGTGTTCTGCTTTACGCCAGCCTGTTCTGCTTCACAGACTCATTTCAGGGCATACGTTGTCAGAGTGACAGGGTGCCAGCGAGAGCTGGTGGATGTGGAAGGAGGGCTGGAGGGGGCTGGGGTGGGCCCTTTGGGGCAGCAGTGAGAAAGTAGCCCCCAAGGATCCATCAAATGTCAACTTCTAACAATTCACCTGTGGAAGGCTGTGTGGTGTAAAGGCTGTCAGGCTAAAGAGCATGTCAGCATCCAAGTGTTCCCATAGTGTAAAGTCCTGCCCAGGGAGTGTGTGATGGTGCGGAGTCCTCTCCTTTCCACAGAGGGTATTTGTGCCTTAATTTCCAGGAGCTGGATTGAGGTAAGTTTGTACCTATGGATGACCCATGGCAGTTTTCTAAATTCAGTCTGGAAGAGAAAAAGGAGAGAATAGATGAATGTGAGCAAAGGTGCTGCCACTTTGCTGTTAACTCTTCTCCAATCGCTTCTGCATGGTTGCACAAGGTGGTGGAGGGGGCTTATAGAGGGGGATGTGACAGGTCACTGTGCTCATCTGCCATGGTGGGGAGCTTTGCTGAAACCAGGTTTTAGAGTGTGAGAGTCCTGTGCTGAGCCTGTGATCTGTGAACTGGCAGACCAGTGAGTGGTTTTGGAGCAGGTGAGCAAGTGGAGGGGGCCAAGAAAGGGGAGATGGGATCCTTCTGGTGCATGCAGTATCCAGGCCAGTGCAGACCTGGGCAGCTTGTCACTATTTCATAGTTGACAAAACACTGCTTATGGGATAATCTGGCTTCCCATAACAAGGGTGAGCAGTTTTTAGGGGGATATGTAAAGACTTGAGTTCCAGAATATGAAACAGCTGAAAACCAAACTCTTCTGGCAGCTCCTGAGATCTGGTGCCCAAACAACTTTGTCAGTTTGATCCAAGATGCCTGAATCCACTTGGTTTGGTAGAAGAAGGGTCCCTTCCCACGTTTCCACCCTCACCTTACTCCTTCCCCAGAGCAAGGAGAATAGCAGGCACCTGGTGCATGGTGGGGCCTGGCATGTGTCAAGCTCTGGATTTTGCCCAAGTCCTTGGTGCTTTCATTTGCAAACAAGAAAAGAGCCTGAAAATGTGTAGGGGGGGGTGGTAGTGTGGTGGTGGTGTTGAGATACAGAACCACAGAATATCCCAAGCTGGCAGGGACCAACAAGGAACACTGAGTCCAACTCCTGGCTTCACACAGGGCCACCCAAAAATCAAATTATATGTTTGAGAGCATTGTCCAAACACTTCTTGAACTCTGGCAGCTCGATGCCATGACCACCATCCTCTGGAGCCTGTGCCAGTACCTGACCGCCCTCTTCCTAATGTCCCCCGATACAGCTTCATGTCATTCCCTTGGTTTCTGTCGCTGAGAGAAGGAAGCAGGAATACCTGGTCCTATGTAGTTATACCTATATGTGTATGTACGAGTTTACATCCTCTTCCAACTCTCTATTATATGTGCAAGAAAAAAAAAAAAAATATGTAGACACCCACTCTCTTCTTCCTTCAAGAGCAACGACATGCTGAAGCAGTTCCATCTACACTTTTATAATCAGCAGGCATAGTCCTGTTTTCACTTCTTCCCCCTGAAACCAGTTCTTCTTGTCTCCAGGCTCAGCCTTCGTTGTAGTGCATCCCTGCTCACCCCCAGCAGCCCAAGTCTGATAGAGCTGAGATGTTCATTCATGCACCCTGCTGAAAGTGGGGTGGGTTTTCATGGCTGAGAATATCCTCAGCCCCATGTCACACCTGTTGTGTGCATTGAAATGGGTAGTTTTAACCATGAGGAGGCAGAATTGTGGAAATGAAACGTCCGGGACGAAGCTGCTGTATTTCCATCCCCCAGACAGGGGCGCTGTTGGATTTCGTTCTGGGTGCAAGGGCTTTCATCCTTCTCGTTTTAGGGCCCTCTAAATTTCCTCCAGGAGGGGGTGTGAATTCGCCTGTGAGTTAAATTTAAGATTACTGACAGTAAATTTAATTTTCTTGGCCGCTTTTCAGAGCTGTCCTTAGCCAACAAGACCCAGTAACCACAGAGCAAACAAAAATTGCTGCTTTGGAGACACCAGCAAGCGCTTTCTGACGTTATGGTCTTTAGCTGCTGCAGGAACTTTATTTGGAACCAGCAATTAAAACCAGGAGAAGATGGGTGAGGAGCAGCATATCAAGATACCCCAGGTTTGGTGCCTAAAAGACATGAATAAAGCTTTTGGGTGGGTAGAGAGAGAGCTTTTTGTGAAGAGGTTGTCTCCAAAAAGTTAGTGAAGGAGGAATAGAACCATGCAAAATACTAGAAGCGCTCAGCACTGCATGAATCCTTCTCTGAAAAATAACAAAGCCTAAAACCATCCAAACTCATCTGGAGAGGGCAAGCCTGGGAGGTACAGATCTCCTGTGAAGTGACCCATTGGTGTGTCTGACCCAGTGTTTGCATCGGGGTCTGGAGTCTGAGAGCAGTCTTTGCTGCTTCTTTGCTGAAGCCAGTCATCTTGTTTTTCCCCTGGCCAGATGGAGCTTTTTGTCGCTTCTCCTGCATTGGGAGTTTTCAGGAAGTCTTTGCTGCCTTGTCTCAGCTTGCCGGGAGCTGCCTGATAGTGCTGGCAGAGCAGTGGCCCCAGTGGGCAGAGCTGCTCCCCCAGTTTGCTGCCTGTGTTGGAAGAGGGTTGAAGGCAGCATACCTGCACCTTCCTTGCTCCCTGCAAAGCGCTGGAGGGCTGATTTTGCAGCTCAGCTTCCTTGCATGCTTTATGCCTCAGTTTCCCTGTTTATTACCTTGACTCAGGCCAAGTTTTGAGACAACACAGTAATGTCATGCTTGGCCTAACAACTCTCTTTATGGCATGAACATCACCTCAGATGGATGTTGCCTTATGCTTGTGTCCTGCATCTCGTCACAGGAGGGAGACTTCACCATGGATCCAGTGAGGTCAGTTACAGCCAGGGCATCAGACCCATCTCCACCTTCTTCCTTGCTGTCCTGACCATGTACAAGGAGAAAAAAGGCTCTAGCAAAGGTTGCAGTTTCAGACTTTCCCCTTTGCTCCTCCATCTCTCCTTCCCTAGTTTGCAGGGGCACTGACTGAATTATTACCCTCTCTTCTCCATTACAGATTTTTGTTTGCCATCCATCTCCTTTTGTCCCTGATTTTCTGGGGGGGAAAAAATAATAATAAAAAAAAAATCTCCTCCTTTGCCTGGCAGAGGTCACAAAATGAACTAAGCACGAGACAGCCATGTCGACAGCCTTGCACAGGTCCAGCGGCAGAGACAAGGTGAGTGAGCACAGCTCCTCCTCCCTTTGCTACTGATTCCTCAGCCTTTACATGATACAAAATGGACAATCGATGTCCCCTTCATGGAGAAGGCAATTGTGGGAATTAAATAAGTGTTGGAGATGGTTGCTTCAGTGTCCTCCTTCATGGGTGTCAGGGTGAGACTTCGCTCTCCCCAGGGAGGAAGCAGCAGTGAGAGCAGATGTGTGCTCAGGTCAGGGGTGGTGCAGAGAGTTTCCCATTACTGATACAGAATAGCCTGATTTCGGTAGACAGGAGCTGCCATGACGTGAGTTAGGGTTATGCAAACCCAACAAGAAGGTAATAGGCAGGGAACAGGAGCCTGCCTGTTAATGGGGCAGTGTCAAATTGGGCAATGCAGATCCACAGGGTGGAACATCATCGGGGTCAGAGTGGGGTCTGGAGTGATTCATGACAGCGCTCATAGCCCTCGTGGAGGAGGAGACAGTGATCGGATTGCCAAATGCTGCCCAGGCAGAGGGATAGCATAGCACAGCATCTGAGAACAGAGCAAGCAGAGAAAGTGATCACAAAAAAGTAGCAAAGGGGCAGCATCTGGGAAATGAGGGCTTAGGCCCTGGGGCTGTTCCTGGGGGTGAAGACATAGCACAGGGCCTGGCATTCTCCTCTGGGCTTTTCTTTGAATGCTCCTCACATCTTCTGTGTGCTGGGGATGGGAATTTGCCATGGACATGGCCGAGATCCCCAGCTCACCCAGAGAACGTGGCTTTGTATCACCACCAGAAATGCTGCAATGCCCAGTGATGCATGGGTGGGAGTTTGCTTCTGAAGGGTTTACCTGTATGAGCACCCCTTCTTTCATGTGCTTCTCCAGGTGGGAGCCAGCCCCAAAGCTCAGGGTCTGTGCAGCGGGCTCCAAGGTGCTCCAGAAGACATGCTGCTGTGCCCCATGCAGGCCTGCAGCAGGCTGAGCACACGGTGCTGGCATGCAGGCTGTGGCCTCCCCCAGAACTGCTGCATGTGGGCTTGTGAGCGGTGTTTGCAGCTTGGGGATGGTGGAAGGATGGTAGCTGAGGTGTTGGCAGATATCAGCTTCCCGCACTCAACCAGAAGGAAACTGTGGTGGAGTCATGCAGGCAACACAGAACCCAAACCTGCTTTTATGTACTACGTCGGACTCAGTGTTCCAGCCTCCTGCTTGGGGTTTTTGGGGGGCTGGGATCTGTAATTTCCATGTGCATGCAGCCCCCTCCAGGTGGGTACGGTGCACACCTCTTCTCTCCCCCTGCAGCACTGCCCAGCCTTGCACTCTCCCCTCTGCCTGCCAGGGGCCTGCTGGAGCCTGTCGGGTGCAGAGCTGCTGGTGCTTGGCTGCAGGCATGGCAGAGCTTGGACTGTTCTTGCGGGTGTGGGCAGATGGCAGACAGGCTGGGCCATATCCCACAAAGGGGCACAGAGAAAGCCTCTGCCAGAAGCTTTTGTTTTGCTGACGGAGCTCTTCTTTCAGTCTTGGTGTTTCCAGGGCATCAATGGGCCTTGCGAGCAGGAGCAGCCCTGGGGTGATGGGAGGTGTCTGGCCCTCTTCAGGGAGCCTCAGCAGGGCCGGTGGTGTCGTGTCCTGGTCTGGATAGGTATGGACAGCCGAGACGCAGGAGAGAGGCCGGGTTCACTGCTACAGCTTTGAAGCTATCAAAGCAAACACATGCAAGTCCTGCAAAGCATGAAAATAAAGGAGAAGAAAGAACCCAGCAGGACAGAAACCGGGGGAGAGGTGGTGATGGAGACAGCAGGGTGTAGCAAGAAGAAAGAAACACAATCCACCCAAGTGGGTACATAATTTATTTACCTATTAGCTATTAATAAGCTGGCCTTTTGTATCAAGTCTCCTGACGTCCTTGTAACAACTTCAGGCCTTTCTGCAGAGCATCACCCTTTCTGGGTGTTCCTATGCCACTTGCCATGCTAACATGATTCTTGATATGTCCCTCACCCGGCACTGCGCCTTCGTTACTACCATTCAGCTGAACAAGTAATTAATGTGATTCCCCATTACTGCACCGTAACTGTAACCTCCAGGAAATGCCTGTGAGGTGGGAATATCTCCTAGGGACACTGTGCATGTATTGCTTTGGGCAGTGCCCAAAGATTGAGGGAGGTTCTTGGGCCCTCCTTGTTAGCTGTGTTAAAGCAGAATGGCCAAGCTGATGCCCTGGTTGAGCAAGGGACCTTCCCTTCCACCTTTTGCTGTCCATGATTACTGCAGGACTGGTTGTGATACTTGATACCAAGATGCAGATCAGCTGAATGTAGTTAGGAGAAGACCCATCCATCTTGGTACGCAACTCACAGCTACCCTGCTGGGCTGAGTGAGAACAGCCTCCAGTGTGTGCCTTCCTCCCATCCTCCTTGCCAAGCCTGAAGATGGACAAGAGGTAGGTTTAACCCTTCCCATGTATTCTCGGGAGAAAATGCACTTAGAGGCATATTTACAGGGTAGTGACCAGAACACCATACAGTAGGCTTGGAAGGATCTGTCAGAGCAGCCAAGGCCTCCTGTGCCTGTTTCTTCATGGTTCAGGGAATAAGGTGGGTCTTTACTAATGGGAAGACACTTCTGTGATCTGGGACACATCACCTCTTCCCTGATGTTGCCTAGTGCTGCTGCTCAGAGCTGAGTACATGGCTGCTTTTTTTGCATTTTCTTGTAGTGAGGGATGTTTGGTGCCACCTGGGAGCCCCCTTGAAAGGCACCCAGGGCCTCCCTGGGCCATGGAAGTGCCACAGTTCAACTGGTCCCCAAAGTATACAACTGGTATCCCTTGGACGTTACACAGGACAGCAGCAGTGAGGCCAGCACCCAAGTCTGGAGCCACACAGCTCCCATCAAGGTGGCAACATGCCTTGGTAGGACTGAGCTACAGCCCACACCTGGGCAAATAAAACTCTTTAGAGTCCTTT
This sequence comes from Nettapus auritus, assembly GCA_011076525.1. Classification (NCBI taxonomy): domain Eukaryota; kingdom Metazoa; phylum Chordata; class Aves; order Anseriformes; family Anatidae; genus Nettapus; species Nettapus auritus. Next base: position 284,063 of record CM021790.1, read on the forward strand.
AGTCTTAAAATGTGAATGTTGCTTCTTGAACCAGGCATTGCTTCTAGATCCCCCAAGTATGGAGTTCGTAGTGGCAAGGGGAATCCCTCTCCTTGTGCGTGTGATATCCATGGAGCAACTACTTCCAAGTACTGAAGCTATCATCTGGGTGACCAGCTCAGGGGCTGAGCTCTCAGGGGTACACCCCTCTTGGGGTCAGTTGCAGAGGAGTTTTGCTTCATTTGTGGCAATCATTACCTGTGAAGATGTGCCAGGGCTGTCAGCACAGCCCTGCTTGCAGTGCCATGTTTCTTCCCTGTGTTTCCTTTAAAGCCAAGGACAGCAAGGCAAGATAAGGTTTCATGAGGGTATAGGGTTTCTGAATCTGAGTCTTTCCTGAGACAAACTCTTTCTAATCCTTACCTTCGTGTCAGAGCCGCGCAGACAGCCACCACATCCGTAACCACCCATAGGATCTTCTGTTGCTGGAGGAAAAACTGTAATTTAGGCTGCCTGAACTTGGCTGCAGGTGAGTGACTGCTTTTAGTTTTATTTATTTTGCTTATAAAAGTCTGTATGGCATTAATAATATGGAAATGTAATGGAGCCTGACACCTGTGCAAAGCTCCTACCTACATGAAGCCACTCCTTTTATTTCATCACCCATAGGATGCAGAAGAATCACCTGGTTGACAAGGTTTCCATTTATCTCCAAATAAAATAGTGCTTGGCTTGTGGCTGTATACCAGCTTGTGCTGATACAGGATTTTTGGATGCTTTGGGGTTTGTGCCTGATCCCAGACAGATACGCTTTGTGCTTTCAGCATTTACAACCTTTATTTCTTTTCCAAGACTTAAATAAAGTAGTTACTCTTGGCTGTCATCTTTTTAATGGGTTTGAATGCTTAGCAAATCTTCCATTGGAAATGATCAGCCATTGCAATCTGCTTTATTGGAGTGTATGCAAGAAACACTGAAGACACAAGAGGAAATATTAGTTGCATCCAGTCCACTCAAATTAAACCGTAAGGACAAATAATTCATAGATATTTCTGACAGGCTGAAATCCATTGCTGCTAAGTGGTCACTTAAAACCCAAAAAAGGGGAACATCGATTCCATTGGGATTAATTAAATGTGGAGTGGGTGAGATTCAAGAGCAGGTTACATTAGATTCAGACTGCAATAAGAGATAATGGGGTCTTTCTTTTCAGGTTGGCTTAATCTCACCTGGAAATAAAGGGATGTTTTAGGCAATCTCATGGGATTGAGCATGGGGATCCCCTCTGAGCTCTGTGAGGTTGTACAGAGTATTTACCCAGTGATGCAGAGCAGAATTTGGGGAAGATTAATGTAATTGGGGGTCTAAACTGCTTCTAATTCTGGCGGATTCTGTACAGTTTGCATTTAATAGAGAATAGCATGCAATTTTTGGTGAGTCCAGTGGCTATGCCTGCATCCAGCAGCCTCTGATCTGCACCTGGCTGGGGCTGCTTTTTGGTTGTGTCCAGATATGGCCAGGACCCTGTGCTATGTGGGCAGGTAATGCCACTGCACGATCCGCAAGGTTGCACAGAGGACTGGGCAGCCCTGGACAAGGCAAGATGCAAACTGGATGCAAAAAGCACACAAGGGTGCAACTTAGGCTCCAGAAACTTCAGCAATTTGGGAGCCAACAGCAATTGCAGGTTCCAGTAAATGGATTTTCCCATGCACCAGAGCAGAGTCAGGCCCAGCCCTTTGCAGCAGCTGAAGGAATACCTGGTCAACAGGACCTGTGGCCAGAGGAGCCCCAGACCCCTCCACGTGTAATGGAGACGTGCTGGGGGTGGGAGCTCTAGAGGGGCTGAGCATGGGCAAATTAATGCGGCCCATGTGAAACTGGCACCATCCTGCCTGCCAATCAACCCTGCAAGCAGCTCTTGAAGGGGCGGGGGGGGGGGGGGTTGTATCACCCCATCTTTCTTCATTTGATGCTGTTCCTTTTTCACTCTCACTTGGAAAGCAAAGGCCATGCACACATCTGCAGCCAAGAAGGTGGCAGGCTGGGAGCTTGAACACTGCTGCAACTTGCAAGCAGAACCCTGTGATGGAGCAAAATCCCATTTCAGGCACAAGGAGAATGAGGGCAAGGAGTCCCACTGGGCTCACGTGGGCACTGGCATCGCCTTTCCGCCCAGTGCAGGAGGGGTACAAACGTCCCGCACCGCCACAGCCACACACTGGGAGAGGTGTGGAGGCTGGAGGAGGCAGCTGGAGACAGTGGGACCGAGTATCCCGAAGCCAGAGCAGGATGAGAATGAGAATGATGCAGAAGCTGGGTTTGTTGCTCACTTCCTTTCTTTTTGCAGGAGGTTAAAAGATGGGGGTGGAAGAGAGGAGGGGTTGGCAGGTAGCTTTGGGGGGCAATTGTGTTCTGCACTCCTCCTGGGTGGTGGTGGTTGTTTTTTATTTATTTGGGGGGGGGGGGGGGCAAGGGGGGTCCTTTGAGGGGGAAAAACAGGGAGTCAGAGGGTTGCTCCTGCATGCTGGGTGACTGTAGCAAGCAACCCTGGGGTTGCCAGGAGCTGGAGGGTCCCACTGACATTATCCCAGTCCCTTTAAGTCTTAATTATGTTCCTGCTGTGCCCAAATTATAATGTCCTCCCCTGGGACCGCAGGGTCATGGTGACCATCCTGGGAGAACCGCACTAGTCTCTGCTGAGGCTCCAGCTCAGTGCACGGTGCTGCCAGTCTCAAGCGACCCCAGATCTCCAGCCCCTGTCACTGCTTCCTTTTACTGCTGTTGATGCAAAAATCAGGATCAATACAGGTATCAGCATGAGCTGATTAGCAGCTTCCTATTGTTTTCCATTTATACCACCCATCCACTTTTAGCTGTGGCAGCAGCCTCCGGGGAGGGTTTGTACCTAGAGGCTGCTGGTGCGGAGGCAGCTGGTTTTGTTGGGGTGAGGTCGTTTGCTTGTCCCCAGGAGCAGGAGGAGGTCACAGCACTGGGCTCAGATCCCCATGGGGCTGGGCTCTGCCTGAACACACAACCTCGCAGCACTTTTGGACAGCCCAGGAAAGTTTCCCATTGATTTGGCATCGACTTGTCTTTATCACGTTACCTCCAAAAGCTCATTCAGCAGCACCAAAAGGCGCCAAGGCAGGTTTTGCATTAAATACCCACTTAAACCTTTTTTTCTGAATCAAGCTAAAACACTGTCTCTGGGCATGGGGAAGGTGGGGAGGGCTCCATTTCAGCAGAGCTTGGATCAAGCCCAGGCGATTGCAGCCAGCTTCGCCGCAGAACTCATTTCACCCCATCTGTCTTTTCCTGCTGCCCAAATGGGTTTGCGGCAGCTTTGTACAGGCACCTGAGATTGGGAGCACTGCAGCTTCCCCCAGGCAGGGATGGCTGCTCTCGACTTAGCTCGTTATTAAATTACAGCCTGACCTGGTTAATCCATAGCTGATTAATTTGGGCTGTATGGCTGGGTATCAGAAAGGTTTCATCTGTCTCATGGTGTTTACTCTATATACCAGGTTCTCTGTTAATCTGGTTTATATATGTATGTATATGGGGGAAAAAACAAATGGGAGGATGCGTGCAGGAAGGCTGGGCTAGGCATGCCACCCTGCCTGATGTGTTGGGTTGAGGCAGCGAAGGATGCCTCTTTCCTGGACTGGGAATCCAGCTTGGGAATTTCCTCCTATGCATCGTTTTCCGTGGGGGTCTGGCCTGGCTGTGCAGCGCATCATGAGGGCTGGGGAAACTGAGGCACAGAAAAGGTTGCAGCCCATAGCAGTTAGTGGCTGCCAGTTTAGGCCAAGCATTTCTTTGGTGGTGGGATTAAAAGGTTTAAATGTTGGGGCTCATCCTAGCCTCTCCTTTTTAAAGCAAAGGTCTCTCTACTCCCATCCAGGAGCAACATAGCTGAAATGAGTGCTGCACCCCCGGCTAATTAGTTCTGCTAAGAAAGAGAAAAATTAGCAGGGGCTCATTACTGCACTAAATTGATCTGTGGGCTGAAGCTCAGGTCTGGCTGGTGTAGAGCGGGGTACAACAGGCATGGCTGTTTACAGAAGAGTCTGTGAGCATCATTTTGCCCTAGAATTAAGGAAAAATCAAGATGGGTGCCCTCACTTCATTGCATGGAGTGGTGATGGGGTCTGCAGGACCCCTCCTGGCTTCCCCCCTGCTCCCACCCTCCTCCCGTTTGCCCCATGCAGACCACAGTAGAAACTGGTGTGACGAGCTGGTTTGTTCTTGGCTGTCCCCTGCACATGTTATAAGCTTCTGCAGGTTTGTCCTCCCCATCCACAGCAGCACTGTGCGTGCGGAGTTGCTGGGCAGCACTTCCACAGCAGCACTTGCTGGATGTCTGCCTGCCCCTTGGGGGCAAAGTTGCCCCTGGGATAAATCCCAGCAGATGCCAGGAGCTGCTGCTGGGGGGATTAGTGGGACGGAAGTGCAGGAGGAGGACAGGGCGCCCAGCTGTGGGTGTGGAAATCCTTGTGTGTGTAAAGTCTCCGCAACTGAATGTGAAGCAGAACTTTCCTGTGGGGATGTGGCGGGTGCGTTGTGTAATTCTGTACCCATCAGCCTGCTTTGACCTCAGGGATGTTGCTGGTCACAGCAGCTTTTCCTGCCAGAGCTGATTTCTCAGCCCAGGCACAATCCAAACTATTGGCATCCTGTGGGTGGTTTGCATGCTTCAGGCTTCCCTCAGCCACAGATGCTCTTTGCCTGGGTGTAGGATGTGATCCTAATTAGCACCAGGGAGATTTGAGAAAAAATAAATAAATAAATAACAAAAAGGATGTCATTTTTCACCCAAAACCTCCATCCCCCTGTGCTTGAAGTCCTCCCAAAGCATGGGTTTGGAGGGCAGACAGGCACTGGCTGGGGCTGAATTTAGGTGCTGGGAATATTGCTTTAACTCCCTTCTACTCGTAGATTCCCAGCAGGTGGGTAGGTACATATAAGCACCATAGTCTATAGGGGTGCAAAAGGGGATGTACAAAATGATGACCCAACCCTGAAGAGCAAAAAATAAAAAATAAAAAATAAAAAACAAATCTGCATGATGTCATAGCCCATATCCATCACTGACTGCAGCTGCAGAGGGTTGGACCTGAGTATAAGATGCCCCACGCCTGTGGGTCCTAGGCTCTCCTCCAGGACAGGGCACTTTAATGTGCTCATTAACATCATGGGTGGAAAATATCTCTGAGGACAATGGAGGGAGATGAGGGAGGGAAATCGAGGTGACCGGGTCCCTCAGGAGCAAAGGAGCGTCACTGTGGAGTAATTCAGGCTGTGAATTGGGTAGAATGGGTAGAAATGTACCAAAACATAGTGCTGGGGGGGAGGAGGGGGGAGGAAGAGGAGGAAGAGGTGGGGTCACCTGGGTGGGGGTGAAGATTGTATCCATCCTTATGCGAGTCCACCCAACAGGGCTGAAACCTCCCCAGGGTCCTTATGGCAAGGACACAGTGGGGTTATGAGTGCAACCAGCTCTAGAAAAGAAAGAAAGAAAAAGTGGGGAAAGAAAAAAATCTCAGTTACTTCAGCGACTCACGCCATCCTGTCCGGTGACATTCCTTGGGGCCATTTATTTAGTTATTACTTGCTGCTCTAAGCCCGGTGGCGCTGGTGCCCCAGCCAGTTGTGCGGAAGGGGCTTGTCCCCGCTCTCCATCGTCCCTGCTGATGCCCTCTCAGGACTGTGCTGGCTCTGCCTGCTGCTGCTGCAACTCCTGGCCATGTCCAGGGGGACGGGGATGTTCCACGCGGTTGCGGCACTGTGGCCATCCCCTCCTGGAAGGGAGCCCACTGTACCTGCAACCACAGGCAAGAGGTAGGTGGGCATATGGGGATGCTCCAACCCTTGGGCTCTCCCCTCCCTCCTCATTTTAATGCTGTTATTATATATTAATAACAAAAACAACAACAACTTAAAAGCCTTATTCCCTGCTGTAAATCTGTCTCCTCATGCCAGCAGTGCTCAGGTCCCTGGCCCCCTCTCCACCTCCCTTCTGGGGACCAGCTCAGACCTCACCACGTCACGGACAAGACTTGTCCCCGCTGGACCAGCCGGAGCATTATTGGGGATTAAAGGTGGCATCCGCCAGAAGGGCACATCCCACCCCAGCCCGCTCCACAATGAGTGGGTGGGGGAAGAAGGTGGGGGGCCAGGGGCCCCTCCAGCCCCTCTTCCTGATGGACCCCTGGCTCTTTTCAGGGCAGAAAGGGCGCTTTTTCCCAGGGCAACGTCGGGGCCAAGGCTCCAAACCACATCGGATCCTGCCAAAGCCCATCCCCGGTGTGCTGGGCTGCCAATTATACAGTGAACCAAATAGAGGAGAGCGTTCTAAATGACATTGCCTGCTTTATCCCAACGGGACCTCTCAAGGGTATGGCTGGACTTTTTTTTTTTTTTTTTTTTTCTACTTCCCCTACACATCCCTATGTGTGTTTAATAACTCTCTTCCCAGATGCAGAGAGCATTGGCACTTCCATGCCCTGCGTGGGTAAGTCCCCATAGGTGATGGCATGGGGGGGCTATGGAACAAATTGTTTCTTTTCTCATCGAGCACAGGGGTGATGGGGAGGGCATGGGGGGGGGGGGCGGGCGGCCCGGGGAGCAGTGCAGCACCTCTGATTTTCTGGGAGGACCTTGGAGAATTCTGTCATTTGCCCAGGCGTGTGAGGTTTCGCTGGGGAGGGAAGCAGAGCCGGTGGGAAGCAGGAGGAAGTTGTACATGGGGAGGTTTTGACTGCACAGATGCAGAGGGGCTGGTGGAAACCACGGACCCAATTTACTGATTTGCTAGAGAGATGTGATGAGAAAAACACAAACTCTCTCTCAAATGACCTTTCTTTTTTTTCAGTCTCTCTCCCTTGCTTTTTTTTTTTTCCTCCCAGACAGGGATTTTGGATGAAGCGTATTAGTTAATCAGATTCTGAGAAGCAGATGTTAGGTGATTTAGGAGGAAAAAATTAGACTTTCTAGTTCAAGCCTCTGCTAGAGCCTACAGTATTCATTGCAAACCATGTGGCTCTGGTCTTGCTTTGAGAGATTGTTTTGTGCATTTGGGAAGTGCTGGTAATTTTAGCCTAAAGCTGAAGTGAAACAGAAAGGGTGGTCTGGAGTCTGGGGACAGGTGGGATACCTATCTTTGGTGATGGGGACAGGCAGATGTCAGCATACTTTGTGGCTCTGAACACAGTGAAAAAAAGCCCTGAACCCTCTGGGTAGCTCCCCGATGGCTCGAAATGGGGCTAAAAAAAACTTGGAAAAGAGCTTAAAAGCTTGAAACTGAGCTAAAATATTCCTTTCCATGCCCTGCTGGCAAGGATGAGCACAACTTTCCCCTCCCAGCAGTGACCATGACATGCAAATTGTCTCTTCACAGCTCTCAACCCTCCATTTTCCCATGGGGGATGATGCTGGGTGGGCTCCGTTTGATGTGCATGCAGGCTTCAGCGCTAAGCCAGATTTCAAGATATTGCAATTCAATATACTGCGATTCAACACAGCACAATTGCCTCTGTGGTGGAAATTCGCAGGCTGAACCAGCCCCACCAGGCAAGGGCTTGGGAATTTCCTTGCACATAGTGCCAGCATGCAGTATTAGGAGTTAAGCACCCTTAATGCTTTTTAAGACTAAGATCATGTCACAGAGCTGACTTTGGATGCAATTTCACAGTCAGCTTAAGCTGCTCTAAGGCTGCTCTGGTGTTGAGAGACCTTCCGGGCACAGGCTAACTTCTGGGCTCCCAGCAGGACCAAGGAGCAGTGAGCGTGGGGTCAGCTCACTGCTCTAGCTGAACAGTTCTGCTCTCCTCATTCAAAATGATTTTCTTTTTTTTTTTTTTTTTTTTTCTCCCTGATTTAAAAATCAACTTTGGGGTTTAGTATTAAGGAAAAATAAGAAAGCACAGAACAGAAAGATTTGTTGCTTTTCCTTTTTTTTTCTTTAACACTTGTTTTTCCCTCTAAACGAGCTTTTTTTGGTCTGGGTTTATCTCAGCATCCCTTCTCCCAGCCTGGCTGCTGATGCTGTGGGGGCACTGAGGTGTGGGATGTCTGCTGCTCTCAGTTGCACTGCACAGTCTGCACCCTGCATTTCCCCGTTGCTACATCTCACCCTGCCCACAGCAGTTATCAACAAAGCTGTTTAAACATCAAGTATGAGATGAATCTGGCCCCATGGAGAGCTGCAGCCCCTCAGGCATGCTTTAACCCTGGCCATCCCAAGCAGGACACGCCTCTATTGCTGGGGCTGGAGGACTCAGTTCTGGGGCTCCTCATCTTCTCAACAGGCTGCTTTGGGGGCTAAAACACACTGCTGCTCCCCCTAGACATCATTTCTGCCACACTGCCTGGAATGCTTCTCTCTAAATGTCCCCACATGGGAAAATGGACACAAAAACAGAGCCAGACACTGCTCTACAGAGATGGGTACCTAAGAACAGCCATGCTCCATGGCTTTTTTCAAGCAAAGACATATGATCTTTAAGTGGCTTTACCTTGGTTCCTGATAACTTTTGGGATTCATCCCCAAATGCAGCATCTCTTGACTCTGCTGAGGAAACAGCGTGGTTAAGCCATCATCTTGAACAAGGACTCTGGCTCCTGCACAAAGTTTTGCTTTTGGGCTTATAATGCTGACAGCAGAAGAGCTAGGATGCTAACATTTCCTTCTGCAGCAGATTTGGGTTTCTAGCTGGTGTGTACCCTGTTTGGACAGCAGTGCTTCAGCACAGATGGAGGAGTCCTCTGCAAAGACAGAACAATTTGAGAACCCCGATGGCTCCAGCTCAATAAAGAGGTTTGGGCACTAGCTGTGTCCCTGCGGCCCCAGCACGGGACCGGTCCCTGCACTGCTGCTGCTCCATGCAGACGTGACCCAAATTACATTGCTATTCCTGGCAATTGAGGGCATTTGTGTTTTTCACTTCCTTCTGCTGAACTTCGCTGGGTAAGAAAGGCAGCGAGCCCTTGGTGATCAGTGGGCATGCAGAAATCAGAGCCACTCTGTGTCCTTATGTGGTTTCTTATGTTCAGAAAATACATTTGTGGGAGAAAGAGCTGGAGGCCAAACGAGGGGAAATAAATGGGGGTGGGGTGGGGAACACAACTAGAAAAGTGCATTTTTGGGGAAAATCTCCTCAGAACTGTTCTCTGTTAACTTCTAATTTCCCTTTGTGGTTCTCCCTGAGGCTGTACAGGCACTTTCCCAGTTCTATAACGTGGCCTGGTCCCCGAGCTCCTCTGATTTTGCCATTGAGCTCAGCACTACAGTGGCGGACTGCTGGGGATATGAGGCCCAGCAGTGTTTTGGGGACATAGTGCCAACAGCACCTGCCAGGCCAGTCTTGGGAAAATATCCACCCCATGGCCTGAAAAATGCTCTCCGGTCTCTCTGAGTAACCTGAGTGTTTAAACCTCATCTTCCTATGTCTGGGAATACCATTTGTACCACAAGGAAGTCCTAGGAGAGCTAGAGAGGATGTTGTCCTCTGCCCACCCCAAATTTCAGATCAAGACAAGGGGTCCCCATTCGTGTCCCTCTTCACACAGATTGGAGGGGTTCTCCAGGGCTGGTGGACACATCCTTCTACTCCTGACCTGCCTTTCTCAAGTCCCAGCCTGGCCCTCATTTGGCAATTGCTTTCTAAGTGCCAGGTGACCCAACTCCTGGGGTTCCACCAGGGACTCTCCCAGCTGGATCGGGGCTGTGGCTAACCAGGACACCTGTGTTTAATACACAGAATCACACAAAATCACACAAAATCACAAAATGTTAGGGATTCGAAGGGACCTTGAAAGATCATCTAGTCCAATCCCCCTGATGGACCAGGAACACCTAGATCAGGTCACACAGGAATGTGTCCAGGTGGGTTTTGAATGTCTCCAGAGAAAGAGACTCCACAACGCCCCTGGGCAGCCTGTTCCAGTGTTCTGTCACCTTCACTCTCTCTGTAAAAGTTTAGTCTCATATTTAAGTGGAACCTCCTGTGTTCCAGCTTGCACCCATTGCCCCTTGTCCTATCATTAGATGTCACTAACAGCCTGGCTCCATCCTCCTGACACTCACTCTTTCCATATTTATAAACATTAATAAGGTCACCCCTCAGTCTCCTCCAAGCTAAAGAGAGAAATACCTCCGAAGCCTGCTCCAAACACTGGACCTGCACCTGTGGATTAGTGCACACTTGGAAATGTCTGAAATAGCCCCTTCTTGCTCTCAGGGCTGGGACTGGTGAGGAAAGTCTGCATGAGATACCTGAATTCTCCCCTGTCTTCTGCTACTGCCTGACTTTTTATCCTTGGATGCTGTAAGCAGTATTGGGAGGTTTAGTGGTGATAGTGAAGCCATCCCAAAAGGGCCTGCAGGATCTGGAGCTGAAAGATATACTGCAAGTATAATGCCCATGAAAATAATGTTTGTGATAAAACATACAGGGTTTTCTGACCTTGGGTTTGTTTCATTCTTTTATGTCAAGCAAAGCAATCCACATGCACAATTCATCTCTCTCTCCCTGTCCATTTGCTTGCAGATCCTCACAGCGTGGGAAGGACACAAGCTGCTGGTATCCGACCTGGGGATTTATGCTGCTAATCTGATTAGTGTATGATGGACGTGTCCAGTTGGAAGGAGATGGAGGTGGCACTAGTCAGTTTTGACAACACTGATCAGATCGTGGAGGATCCCTGTTATTCAAATGACCTCAGTCCTGCTGGGCAGTCACGGAAAGGCCATCCCAGCTGCACCAACCTCCTCTCCAACTGGAGAATCCTCATCAACAGCGAAAACGCCAACAATGAGACCATTTTCTCCAGGTTCTCTGCTGAGTTCAGTGAGCACCTGGTGGGGGAACGGGTGGGCATGGAGGAGGGGGACCAACGAGTCATCATCAATATTGCTGGGCTGAGGTTTGAGACGCGGCTCAAGACCCTCAACCAGTTCCCAGAGACCTTGCTTGGGGACCCGGAAAAGAGGATGCGTTACTTCGACTCCATGAGGAATGAATATTTCTTTGACAGGAACAGGCCTAGTTTTGATGGGATCTTGTACTATTACCAGTCTGGTGGGAAAATCCGGCGTCCAGCCAATGTACCTATTGATGTCTTTGCTGATGAAATCACCTTCTATGAGCTGGGTGATGAAGCCATGGACCAGTTCAGGGAGGATGAAGGGTTTATCAAGGATCCTGAGACCCTCTTACCAACCAATGACTTTCATAGGCAATTCTGGCTGCTCTTTGAGTACCCCGAAAGCTCCAGTGCAGCCAGAGGTGTAGCTTTGGTCTCTGTCCTGGTCATTGTCATCTCCATCATCATTTTCTGCATGGAGACCTTGCCAGAGTTCAGGGAGGAAAGGGAATTTAAGTCCACCCAGGAGCTTTCTAAGAATCTGACAGACACCTTGCTGGCTCACAGCACCTTCACAGACCCTTTCTTCGTCATAGAGACTGCCTGCATCATCTGGTTCTCCTTCGAGCTGTTTGTCCGGTTCATTGTGTGCCCCAGCAAGACTGACTTCTTCAGAAACATCATGAATATTATTGATATTGTGTCCATTATCCCCTACTTTGTAACTCTCACCACTGAGCTGATCCAGCAGAGCGAACTCAATGGGCAGCAGAACATGTCCTTGGCCATCCTACGGATCATCCGTCTGGTCAGAGTCTTCCGCATCTTCAAGCTCTCCCGGCACTCCAAGGGGCTGCAGATCCTGGGGCAGACCCTCAAGGCCAGCATGAGGGAGCTGGGCTTGCTCATCTTCTTCCTCTTCATCGGCGTCATCCTCTTCTCCAGCGCTGTCTACTTTGCAGAAGTGGATGAGCCACAGTCCCATTTCTCCAGCATCCCCGATGGCTTCTGGTGGGCCGTGGTCACGATGACAACCGTCGGCTATGGTGACATGTGTCCCACCACTCTGGGTGGGAAGATTGTGGGGACTCTGTGTGCGATTGCAGGAGTATTGACCATTGCGCTGCCCGTCCCTGTCATAGTCTCAAACTTCAACTATTTCTACCACAGGGAGACAGAGAATGAAGAGAAGCAAATTCTGCCTGGGGAGGTGGAGAGAATGCTCGCCAGTGTGGTGACGGGAAATGGCAGCATGGAGTCGCTCAATAAGACCAATGGGGGTTACCCTCGAGACAAGGCCAAAAAATGACATTGCCGTGATGGGACTGAGCACTGTCAGGTGGGATTGTCTGGATAAGGTATAAAGCATCTGCACGCTGTGATTTATTTATTTATTTTTTTAAAAACTGAATGTGCTGCTGCTATTTTTTTTCTAGACATTTTTCAATCTCTGATTTCCTGTGGCTGTTCAAATAAATACCATCTTTCTTATCACTCTTCCCTGCCCATCAGTCTATTTTTTTATTATTTGATGCTCATCTGCTTGACATTTAGCTTTTTTGTCCATGATATCAGAGTGCCATTCCCCATACGCAGAGATTTTCCTATATACCAGAAGGGGGAAAAAGGCAAAATGACATGTAATGCTTTGCCTTGTGGCACCCAGCTGTCCAAGGGTGGAGCTGGTTGCCATCTCCCTGCTTTTCTTAATCCATTTAAAATATTTCCTCCACTACTCAGAATGTGGGTATCTGAGCAATCCCCACATCTGGGAGTGGTCTGGCTGGAAAAATAAGCTTTCATTTATTCATTTATTTTTAGCTGGATGAGTTCCCTGGTTTGTCTGCCTAAATAATTTTGGTGACATAGTGGGGTGGGCAGTGATGGATGGGACTGAGCCACTGGGTGTAGGGTTTAAGACAAGAGGGATGGGGACCAGCTCCAGTTGCACAGCCACCAAGAAAGGCCCGGGACGTGGTGGCTCAGTGCCCACGGGTGTTCCTGGTGGACAAGCTGATCTCTGAGAAGGACAGGGGGTATTTTTCCTGCCACAAATGCTTGATGCATAGGTTATCCGGTGCACAAATGCCTTTGGGGATGAGCCTCTGTGACCTTGTAGATTTTATTGTCACTTATGTTGCTGCAAATGGGGCATGGAGTAATGAGGGCTGACGTTTCCTGACAGTTTGGCTTTGCATAGTAAAAATCACTTCTGGTTTTAAAAACATGCAAATTTCCATAGGCATTTTTAATGGGAGAAACAGAAACAAATCATTTTGCTGTTCTCTCTAATGCCAGCAGGTTTTCTTCTGACAAAAACATTTTGTTCCAACTTCACTGTTTCAGTTGGCTTTTTGGATGTTTCTGCCTACATTAAAATCACAGTTTCTCATACAGTGTCTACACATCCGCTTTTATATCCCACATCTGTTATATATGATGTCTCATCTCCTCAAGGTTCAGCATGATCATTGCACAATGTGCCAACATCTTTGGTTTGCAATTTAATTCAGAAACGAGTGATGAAAGAATGTTTATTTATCTTTATACCTGTTCTGATTGAAAATGTGAGACAGGGTGTGCTGGGATTTTCCCTCTGGCAGAAATCCCGCACTCACCTGCTCTGCTGCAGAGCTCTGGGTCTTCTTTTTTTTTTTTTTTTTTTTTTTTTTGTGGGCTTTTCACAACAACACCTTTGGTCCCCCTGCACCCCAGGCAGGTGGATCTGGAACATGATCAGAACTGGTGTCCTTCAGGGACAAATCTCTCTTTTATCCTAATTTTCTCCCATCCCTCCTTGACCCTTTTCCTCACCCCAACCCTCGCCACCCTCAGAGCATCTTCACAGACAGAGGAGGAGCAGTGAGAGCTGTTTACTCTCCTTCCTTCTTTGCTCAGGAGGGAAATGCCTCATTATTTGTGAGGATGGCTGGAAGAAGAACAGCTGGGCACAGCTGGAGGAGGCACAGTTGGACACAGCTGGTGAGCAGCATTCCGAGACATCCCCAGCTCCTCTCCAGTCACTCCTCATTTCTCTCCAGCTGTTCTGCCACTCCTCTATTTTTATTTCTTAGCAGAAAGAATGAAACTTTAAAAAATATTTTATTTTTTTGAGCTCTCCTTCCCGAACTTCACTCCAATTATATCAAAGCTGAAGCACTTTTGGTGTTTATTCCTTGGGAAGTGATCATGAGAAACTCTGGTGAAAAGATTTGGGTTGGGAAATATTCAGCCTGCTTCCTTTGGAAAACCTCTGAGCACATCCTCACTGCTCTTGCTTTCTTAGCAATGAGGGAGGGATTGAAATGAAGGGATGCTGGGATGGATGGATTGATGGATGGATGGATGCATGGAGAGATATGTGGCAGGATGAACAACTTGATTCTTATTAACTTGTACATTTTATTCTCAAATAAATGAGTAGATGCTTCAAAGTAGAGCATACAGAAAATACTGGTTATTTGGATCCAGTGTTTTGTTCTTGTGTTTTTGCAATTTCACAAACAGCAGGAGCTGGTCCCTGCCTGGGAATCGTGTGCAGGATGAGGCATGGGACATTACAGACCTGATGGCACAAACCTGCGGGATGAGGACAAACTCTGCAACAGCTTCCCCAGCAGTTCAGCTTACGCCAGCTGTCACAGGGCTGGGGACAGATGCAAGGGATATCCCTAGCTTACACTGTGAGGATGAGGTCAGAGACATTAAACTTGTACAGATACAACAACTGATTTCTGATTTATCATAAAGAGAACAGTAGGGAAAAAAAAAAAAAAAAAAAAAAAAAAAAAAAGCAGCATTTTTTCCCATACAATTTGCATCTTAGCATTTTCCCCAAATACAGCCCCAAAGCTCAAAGCTCAATGAAATCCATAAAAGGCTCTTATTAACTGTACATTTCATGAGTCAAGCCCTAACGAGGCAATCTATCATGGTATCTGGCACACAGGGAAGAATTCTCCAGAAAAAAAAAAAATAAAATAAAATAAAAAAATCTGAAGGTGGCATGAAACCTCTTTGCTTTATCAGAAAGATGTCCTGGCTACTTTTCTTTCCACGGAGCAAGCCTGAACCTTGGACATATTTGTCCACTAGAAGCATTTTTTTCCTCCTTCAAGCCATAATTTCCAAGCAAACCCTGGAACGTCCTTTTGCCACCAAACAGGTATTTCTATGCATGGTACAGTTTTGGCACCGCAGCCACGAGATGGCACTCCAGGATAGACATTTCCCAGGACACAGTAGGAAACTACTACAGCAGTCCCAATGTGTTTGTTCCCCCTTTTAATTGTTGCTTGGAAGCTTTTAGCTGATTTCTTTCTTTATTGCCTGAGTGAATGCAGACATGGGAAGGGCTCCCCTGGCCATGGGGGATGCTCACATGGAGAAAGCCCCTTGCAGGGCTGTTTGCCAAGGTCTTCTGGCATCAGTGCAGAATAGCCGTGTCCAGAGGATCTGGCTATGAGGAACATGCCACCTGGCAGAGCATTTGGGATATTAGCCCTGCCCATGCCAAGGGCACAGCTTCCCTTTCCCTTCTTGTTCATCATGAGCATGGGTACAGCCCCAGGTACTCCTGCTGGAGCTGTGGTTCCAGCTGCATTGGGCCCATTTCATGTTGCTTATAACAAAGATGAAGCCAAGATAAAGCCCCATCTGTCCACAAGTCCAGCCTTGGGCCCCACCTCTCATGCACTTTCCAAGCCCCTGGTGTTAAGTGACCCGGGGCTATGTGAGCTCAGGGAGCCTGGGCCTAAATCACATTTCCACCATCCCACATTATATACTCATTACATTCTCATTATATATTATATGTTATATGTTATATCATAGAATCATAGATTCAGAATAATAGAATCCTAGCATCACGGAATGGTTTGGGTTACAATGTATGGGACCTTAAAGATCATATGGTTCCAAACCCCATGCCATGGGTAGGGACACCTCCAACCAGACCAGGTTTTAACAGTGAGAGGGGAGAGAAATTCCTTTATGATCACCTGGACTTGTCCCTCCACATCATCCAGAGCTGGTCCCATTGGGTAAACAGCCTCTAGGCCCCATCAGCGATGAAGCCTTGCCTATCAATAAATAATGCAACCAGCCCCTAGTCCCCTAGCCCAGCAGAAAGGCAGAAGCAGTGGTCATGCCTGGAGCTCTCTTCCAGCCTCCTGCTGAGCACGTTCACTACAGCTACTAGGGAGGAGAGAGCCAGCCTCCAGTTTTAACAGGGTTTTATGTGGATGGTGGTAATTTCATTTTCAAAAATGAGAACTGCTCTTTGAGAGAAATGAAGCAAAATTAAGGAAGGAATCATCTTGACCATTGCAGGGAAAAAAATAATCATAAAATTATTAGTAGTTCTTTTTTTTTTTTTTTTTTTTTCTTCCCAGCAGTATTAAGGACTATAACTGAGGATTAGTTAGTGTTTCCATTCCCTTAGTACCAGTCTGAGAGCACAGATTGGTTTGTTATTTGGAAAGGAACCTTAAATTGAGATTCTGCTGGGGGGAAACAACTAAGTGTAAATGGATTGCTCTAAACCATGGAAATTGAAATGAGACATCACTGCTACACACAAGCAGCTGTGGATGCACTTCTGTAAAAGTTTCACAATGGGCAAGCACACAATGGGCAAGAACTGTCTCCAAGCTGTCTCCTTGGGTGTGGGTTTGCAGGGATCTGCTCTGAGGTGGGCTGTGTTTGGGATGGAGAGTTTATCCTTCCTGATAGGAAATTTGTTTTTTTCAGAACCACTCATTTGATGCAGCCCCAGTACAAGAGCTAGCCTTGACTTGACCTAGTCTTCAGCCCTTTCCTGCCACAACCACAGCTGCCAAGGGCCCGTCTTGTGGAGTCGACTGAATGCTCTGAAGCCACCATGGAGCAGGAATTGTATGACACCTCCTTCATAATTCCTGCCTTTTAATCACAAATAAATGTGCAGCCACCATTTCTATATCATCAACACTTTATTCGTGTGTGAGCAAGGGATTCCTTAGGAGAGAAGATCTCTTGCTGCTCCAGAAAAATATGGTCGTGGTCTGGTTGAGTGATCAAACCACAGCACTGCTGGCATCACAGTGGTTTTAAACAGCCTTGGCCAGTCCAACACGGTTGTTGGCCCGGTCAAAGATGCTGTAGTACACTCTGATGAAGACGTCTCCCAAGATCCAGAGGTCCGCAGAGGTGTTCTGGAAGCCACTGATACATGCTTCTTCATTGTTCTGCATTTGAGCAAGAGAAGGCAAATAGGAAAAATGTGGGTTAGTACCTTTTGTCAGGTTGCTCTGGAGGCCCATGGCCATCCATCTGCTGTCCCCCACAGGAATGGGAGAGGCCAAAGTGGTGAGAGCCATGGGAGAAAATAAAAGAATGTGGAGACAGGCTCTTGGCAGCCGGGTACTCACTCCTCCTTACCTGCTCAGTGTAAGCTGAGGCGGATACAGGATACTGAACCCCATTGATGACAAAGATAACATCAGGCATGGCAGAGATGTAGCTGCAATTCACGTTGTACTGCAGGGAGCAGAGGAAAGAGGCTCTTAGGTAAGAAGCAACACATTCAGGTGGTGAGGAGGGAAGGTTTTTGATTTTGCTGGTAAGAACTAAAGACTGGGAGAGTCTCATGGAGCTCTCTGTTGGAGGTACCACTGCAGCACACAGATGCTCTTACCTCTCCGTACATGTTCTGCCTGGCCCCAACTGCACTCTGGATGTCACTTATGTCAGAGGGTGGCCCAGCCACAAGGGACGTGCCTGTGTCAACGATGGCTTGGCAGCCACCACTGCATGCAATCTCTTGCCTGTTCACGATGATGCTGGCAGCAGAGAGGGAAGAACAGACAAGGGGGGGGCTGCTAAGCCTGCTGAGTCTTCATGACACTTTCAGACTTGTTCTGTTAGAGTTAGAGCTAGGACAGCTTCCCTCTCCTTGAGCCCTCTGTTTCTTGGGGTTTGCAATGACAGCTGATATGACAGCCCCATTGCATAAATGCAGAAGGAGGCACCAAATAGCCAAAATCTGGGACCCAACCAAGCCCAGCAAAGTAAGTTGCTCTGCTCATCACCAAACACATCCCCAGGAGAAATAGGCTTTGTGCAAGAGAAGAACTAGGCTGTGTCCCAGCACAAAGCATCCCCAATTCAGATGGAAATTGCCAAAGTTCTGTGGGTTTTGGCTCCTTGGCTTTCTGCACCACAATGTGTTAAATGCTAGTGTTAAATGCCCACGATGGTCATGGGTCTCAGTTCTCTTCAGAAGCGATGGCTAGAAATGAACATAAATCGGCAGAGTCATTTCCTTACCTGTCCATGGAGATCTGCCAGTAACCTTGGTAAGAGACGGGAATCCAGTTGATGGAGCCAGTGAAATAAGCTTCATCAATTCCCCCGAAGATGACCACGCTCCCCATCGTCTCGCTGGATGATGCATAAAAGGAAAACACCAAAGGGTTTGTCATGTTGTTTCAGTGCAGTTACCTTAGGACAAGGGGACCGTGAGTCCTGTGGGGGAAGATGCTGCCTGTGACGCTGCAGTCACATCCACTCCCCACCTCATTGCAGTGTGCTCCCCTGCCCTTAGGCATCATGGCACAAAGAACAGCTGGATAGCAGCAGTGACAGTGGAGGAGCTGGAGTGACCAGCAAATGCAATGATCTGAACCAGACACATCTGCTACCTCCCCCAGCTGTCACAGCTGATGCATCTTACCGGGATAGATAAACCGAAAAGAGGTTCTGCTCCAGCAAGTTCTCATTCACCAAGTTATCAAAGACTGGAGTGATCCCATCAGCAGCCAGACTTGGGTAGCCCAGTCCCAGGATCCCATCAAATTTAACGTGGACAAAGAACTGGCCGGGCTCTGTGGTGCTCAAGCCAAAGAACTGGTTGGTGTCCATCAGTGATGCAACCTAGAGATGGGAATGACAGTCAGCTGGATCAGGCATTGCAATATGGGTGTGAATTTGGTGGAGAAGGCACAGAGGAACCCCCTGAGGTGCCATTGTGACACTCACAGTGACAGTGTCGCAGCCCACGATGCCCTCCATGTCACCAGTGCCGTAGTGAATGGAGAGGTTCTGCCCTGTGCTTTTGTAGGTGGATGACTGCGATGGGTTAAACATCTGATGGCTCTCTAGAAGGTAAGTGGGAAACCAAAAATGAAGATTTTCAGGAAGGCTGAGCCATAAGGAAAGCGTGGGAGTAAGAACCCTGTTGAATTGCTGTTTAGACATGCCATTTATTACTTGTGCTGCAGGAACAATTTAGCTGTAAACATTTACCGTACATTACAGCTGCTTCTCCAGCATCCTAATGCCAGGGATCTGCAGGATATTCCATCTCCCCTTTGGGACAGATGGGGAAACTGAGGCACTGAGCACTAGGAGTATCACCATGTGGAGTACAGCACTGAGTAGTTGCTACATCCCAAATACTCATCCTAGCATGTCCCGCAGAGTTGACAGGACCCAGCACCATGGGGTCTGCTCATTGTACTGGCTAGGGGGCCCCTGGTCTCCCTGCAGTGTCACCACAAAATCTGGCTTGATTCTGCAGAGATAAGCCCATGATGTGCTGTTGGATCCCAGCTCTGGCAAAATGGGGAGCCCTGTCTGATGATACTTACGGCAAGCTGGGCTGGCACAGAGGACGGAAGGAACCCAGAGGTTGGAGGAGCCGGTGTCGAAGACCACTGTGAAGTCCTGTGGTGGGGTGCCAATGGAGATGGTCCCGTAGTACTCCATCTACGGGGCAGCAGGACAAAAGGATGCTTTCAGGGCATGAACCCTGGCCTGGATCTGCCCCAGACCCACTTGTAGCCTTTGTGGTCCCCTTCTGCACATGTATGGGACTCATTGGACTCAGAGCTGCTGAGGAGATATTTCAGTGCCCAGGCTCTGTCCAGGGCCAACAGTATGGGTGGGAAGGGGCAAAGGAAGTGAGCTGAAGGCTTTGGGAGGAAAGGAAAAAAATATCAGGTTTGGCCCACACATGGCACAGACACAGGGATGGGCATCCCACAAACCACCCCAGGGCTGCACTACTGTGGGTCAAAGCCAGCACTCACATCCAGGGTGTTCAGCAGGGGCTCGGCAACCATGTTGATCAGATTGGGAAAAGCGTGTGGAAATTTCATGCCGATGTCATAGCGGTGGTGCTGGAAGAAGTGGCGCAGCAACTCCTTCTCCCGGAGGATCTCTCTCAGTTTCTTCCCCCTTTCCAAGGGCAGCCTGGCACAAGAAACAAGAGGAACAGAGTTAGCCAGGAGCTCACTGCCTGCAGCTCCTGCAAGCAGCATTTGAGTGTCACTGTTGGTGCTGAAGCCCATCGTGATGCTGTGGGGACTTACTTGGTGAAGCCCTCAGAGAGTGCAAGGACCACACACAGAAGGACCAGGGATCGCATCGTGCCGGGGCTGAGGGGGCAAACATCCTGTGGCTTATATAGTCCCAGCACTCCCTAGCTTTGGTGCCAAGGACGGCTGGGACTGCCACAGAACCATCCCCTCCCTGGCGGGCACCCAGCCAAGACCACCACCCCCCCCCCCCCCCCCCGGGAAACCCCGGGGCGGGGGCCCCCGGGAAAAAAAACCCCATTTTTTTTCGTTCCCCCCCGGGGGGGGGGGGGGGGGCGGTGACGGCCAGGTGCTCTGTGCCAAATTCCTACCACAACCCCTGTACTCCCCCTCTGCAACCCTCCCTGACCTCCTCATCCTTTTAGCACCCCAAATCCTTCATCCTGACAAGGATCTGCACAGTGTGGGCATCAAAATTAGCCATCACTTTACACTTGGGCATCCAAAACGTAAGCAATAGTGGGTCCTCAGCTTCATGCTTCCCTGCCCCCACTTTAGGGGGGGATCTGTCCCTGGTAGGATCAGAGAAGGGGATCCCACTGGGTGCCACCTTGTGCGTACAGTGCGGGGACGTGGGCATCTGGGCTGTGCGCACGTTTTGGCCCTCCGCCACCTGCTATCTGCGAAACTGATTAGTTAAGTCATATGCAAACAGGCTGCGGGAAAGGTGACCCCGCAGCATGCTGACCCCTCTTCATGTACTGTGTGCCCAGCGATACAGGGACCATTAAACCACGATTAAAAGCCTAATGAGCACCCTGCTATCAGCAACATCAATAATCACTAAAGGCATTAGATCACCTTTTGCAGTTGGCCAAGAGGGGAGCATGAGAGAGCTCGGCTGGAGGACGGAGGATGCAGGGCGATGCTGTACCCTGTGGGATAAGGAGCTTCCTATCAGCTCGGTGCTGGCGGCTTCTGTTTGAGTACTTCCAGGCACCAAAAACTGGAGGCAGCCACCAACATCTTAGCAGGGTGTAGGGTTTCTCTGATGACAGTATGGAAAAGCCATCATGTTCCTTTTATGTTTGTCATTGGAATCCCCTCTCGGACTTTTCACTGCCTGGGTTAGAGGTGATGCTTAGTGCCCCTGAACTGCTGCAAAGGTCCCTTCCCACCACTGCAGGGTAAGGCAGCTTTCTGCAATGGGCCCTGCTTTTGTAATAGCGTAAAGCAAAAATTAATAGTGATTTCTTCAGCAGCATTATGGGAACCAGCTGAAATTTTCCCGTTGATTAGTACAGAATTGGGAACGGGCTGGGCTACACTGGATGAAAAAACAGCCCCTGCCTGCTCCAGGGATGCGTCCAGCTTTGGTCTCACACAAGGAAAGCCCCTTCCCATCTGGTCAGACCCACCATGGCACATCCCAAAAACCATCCTGGGAAACAAAACCTCTCTCCAACTGAAGGCCTCAAAATCCATGCTCAACCCTGCCTATACCAAATTAGCTTCTCGAGGGCTGCTGTTGGAGTTACGACTGTCCCAGTGCCATTCAAAGAAGGGGTTGCAAGACCCAAACTGCAGCCCACACAAGGCATCTGATCTGAAGCCCCAGTGAGCACTATGGTTTTGTCTTGCAGAGCCAAAGGCAAAAAACATGGCCCTGTCCAACTGCCTGGAGCAGCAAATTGCTCCAGGGCACCACGAGTTGCTGAAGGGAGAGATTTGGGGTGGGAGCAATGCTGCATTCCCAGACTTGAAAGAGAAATTCAAGTAGCGGGAGGCTTGATTTATTCTTGCTGTAAAAGCAGGGTGAATTTGATGTGGATTTTAGGGGGAAATTGCACGATGCTCTTTAGTAACCACATTGCAATTATGTCGGGTGTTGAATATCCAGCCCTGGGAGCGAGCATCCCCTGGGCACGGCGCCGGCGCTGCAGTGCTGCCACAAGCCGTTTGCTGCTGGGCGCGGTTCACCTTGAAGCCAGGACGTCCCAGCGGGCAAGGGGGTGCTCGGCACCACGCTGCGGTGGGAAATGAGCATATGAGAGGCAAACAGGCACCAGTGCTTTAGGTTAAGGGCTGTGTCAGCTTTTCCCCGCATCCCACGGGAGGACATGAGCTTTTGCTTCACTACATATGTTTTATCCCCTCTGGGAGTGTGCACAGAGGTTTTCTTGCATGGCAGTTCTTAGGGTGAAAAAATGCAGGGGGGAGACTTGCTGCCATCATCAAGTGATTTCCCATTAAATTGTGATCTCCTGCAGTTTAAAGCCACCAGGAGACTGGCAATGCCAATCTGTAGGAAAACCAGAAGAAGCAAGTCAAGCAACGCAACATAACAAAAGAAACCCCAAACATGAAGCTATGTATTTTTTATACTGTTACAAAATAATGTTTTTTTGTTTTTGTTTTTTGATTCCCACCACCCTCATCCCCCTGTTGCTATGGGACCCCCTCCATATGGGGAAAGGGTCTGTCCAGGACAGCTCCAGAGCCCTTCTGCCATTGTGTCCTATGCCAAGCGATGGGGTAAATGCCCTCAAAATCAATGAAATGCATTTGTTTGTTGTTTTAACCAAGGTGCCTATTGAGGTAAGTCTTTCTTCACATTAAAAAAATAAATAAATAAAACCAACCCAGTCATTGCAGTGTTTTATTTTCATCCAATTTACAATATTTTTTTGAGGGAGACACAAGTGTGAGGAAGCTTTCACCTAATCTCAGTTATTTTACATTCTCCATTAATACAGCGTCTGCCACAGAAAAACAATTGGTGTCCTTAGAAATAGAAACGGTTGCTACAACAGCACCAAAACCCAGCAAAATCCAGCAAAAAGGGATGTCCAGGCCACAGGAGGGGTTTGCAGCTCAGCTCCTTCCCATGTCCCAGGCGCTGCTCCCAAAGGTAAACCCCTGCAGCTTCCCAGGCAGCAGCTCTGCATACAAGCACTTTCACACCCCAAAACAAGCTTCTCACTTAAGCGTTGCCACTTCTTGAAAGGAAACAATTTTTTTTCCGTTAATGCTGACTATTCTTTTTTTTTTATTTCTCCTCAAGCTGCTGGAGGTTACTTTGGGAAGTCAAAGGGATGGTCAAATGAGGCAGGCTTTTCCCACAATGTGTTTTTTTAGGAGGGGAACTGAAAGCATGTATGAGATAACCTTTAAGACCTAAGTTAACAAAAAACATTTAATTAAATTTAATGTCCCATTTTCCTCTTAAATTTGACCAGCATAAAAAGAGCCCAGCATAGTGCCTGAACCTCAGACAGCTGCTGAGCCCAGAAAACTCCTCCTCATGTCCCAAAGACCCACATCAGGCAGCTCCAGCCAGCTCTGTTTGACTCCTTGCTACAGAAGTTGCATTCCAAGATGCTTTACACCAAAGCTTGAATGTTGGGGAAAACCCAACCCTTAATTACATAAGACAACTGATGGACTTTTAATTACAGGCATTAGCTCATTCATCACCAGCTTTCAGAGCTGCTTCCAGGAGGAAATGTGTGGATAGGACACAATCACAACAGGAATTGCTGTGGCATCAATCACAAAGCAGATTTGTGCAGGAGGAACTGCACAGGAGCCAGTGCAGCTGGGAGGCTACAGGGGCACTGCAGAGGCAGTGAGTTTGTGTTGGCTTGGGAAGAAGCTGAAGTCTGGTTGTCAGTCAAAAAGCTCAAGTTCTCACAAAGGGAAATTTCTGCTCCTCTGACTTTCCTTTTTTTTTTTTTTTTTTTTTTTCTTTTGTCTTTTCCTGCACAGTTGAAAGTTGCAGAAATAAGCTTTCCATTCCCCTCTTTTGCCTGCAAAATTCCCTGAAATGTATTTATAGTGAAAGCAGCCAAAGATCACCGTTCATTTTGGAAGCAACAGGAAGGGGCTGTGCAGAGGAAGGTGCCTTGAGCTCTGCAGCCAACGCTCCTCAGCCTCCCAGAAAGGAGCTCAGGTTGCCACTGCCACCTCCTCCTGCTGGCTTTGCTCTTGCAGACACTTTGGCAGGTGAAATGGTGCCGATCAGCTTCACCTCCCAAATTTGATTGTGCACTGGGGCAAACCCCATGGGAGGAAGCTTGGCTGCAGAGGTGGGAGTTCTGTGTTCTCACTCTTCCCAAATTTCATCACCCTTTATTTTGATAAAATAAAGGATGGAGGTGAAATGTAGCTGACAGCATCCATTACAGCCAGACAACATCCTGTGAAATGTTTTTTTTTTTTGAGGCCAGAGATGTGTCCTGTCCTCTGTCTGCTCCTCTGCAGGACAGGGCTCTGCTCTGGGGCAGAACTTTGCTAACCAGTGTGCCAGAGCACCTTGGCCCAACTTTGCCTCAGTTTCTCCATATACATAGCTTATAGCATTTTCTACCTTGGAAAAGCACTTTTAGGGTTGCCTGGAGGGACAGTGCATTAAGCCACAGGAGGGAGCAAAAAATGGGCACTGAGGGCTGGCAGCCAGGATGAAACTCACAGCTCCATCACCTAAAAGTCAATGTTCTTGAAGTCAAGCGAGCAGCGGTAGCGGCCGTCGAGGAACTTGGAGCAGATGAAGTTGGGCAAACAGGGGCAGGTGTGGTGCTGGCGCTTCCCCAAGAATGGGACCTACAGAGAGAAATGGGAGAGAGAATGGGGAAAGCCCCCCTGCGTCACCCCAGTGTCAGCCCTTGGGATGCAAGCAGGTAAGAAAAACTATCAAATGTAATGAAAGCCCTGGAAATTTCTCTCTGCTGCTTCTCAGGAGTTTAATGGGTATGCCTGAAATGAATTTCTGATCCTTCTGCCTTTGCTTGCTCCTCATCTGAGCAGGAAAAGAAGCACAGCATCACTAAATCACTACCACCATGCAAAATCGATATGTGAGCCTGGAGGCAGAACACCCCCCACCCCTCCCGGGGCCGGGTGTCTGGCACTGAATGCGCGCAGAAGAGGAATGGCAGCTCTGGATAATCCAAATGCTTCAGGGTGTCTTATCCAACAAAGATTGCAGCACTCGGGTGGCTCTGAGGTATTAACTTGGCTTCTCCTTGCTTGGCAGAGCATTTACAAGTCAATTTGGAGCACTTTCCTTTAAACGGGCGACTCAGCCCCAGCTCCCCAGACACCACTGGCACTTGGCAGCAGGGTTTAGGTTGGCAGGGACAGACAGCAGGAGCAGAAAACACTTCAGAGGATGAAAGCAGCTGCATCACGCCAGCCTGGGAACCCCACAATGCTGCCCCCGGCCTTGTCCCAGATCCATCCCAGCCCCCTTGCCACCCCGGGGCATTAACTGAGTTTTCCTCCCACACACAGAGCTCAGCGCCCCACAAGAGCCAAGCTGGTGCTTGGCCCAGGGTCCCTGAACTGCCCCGTTTCCCCCACCCATGGACACTGCCCCCGGTACCTTGTGGCTGAAGGGGTGGCACTCGTCCCCCTGCTGCCCCAGGGGGGTGCACATCCGCAGACCCCGGAGCCAGAGGCTGACAGCACAGCACGTCCCGCTGCCGCACTGCAGGTCCCGCTCGCAGGCCTGGGAGAGACACAAAGGCAATGAGGGGAGGAGGTCAGCGTGTCTGCCCCCCAGATCCCTTGGGGAGTAGCCAAGAAATCTGCTCCTGGGTGACTGGGTGCAAAGCCTGCATGGGGATTTAAGGGAGAGGTGAGGGATGCTCGCAGCTCTCCCATTTGGCTGCAGGGGTTTTGGGGCAGGGCACGGTCTGGATGCAGGGTGTAAAACCAGGAAAACCCCGTGTGTGCAGGGAGGGAGCCATGGCTCGGGGAGAAGTTTGCAGTTTCCCAGCTCAAACCCCTAAGGGAACCTGAATCTCCCCGAGCACCCAAAGGAGTGGAAACTTCCCCATTTTCCTGTGTGCTGTATCCAATGCAGTGCTTAGAAGAGAAACGGAGGGAAAAAGTTGTGTTCTGGAGTGACTTCACAGTCATGTGTGCAAGAAGCAGCACAGGCAGAAAAGGGAGGATTGATAGGGAACAGAACTGACACACTGAAAAAGCAAGTAATAAACTAAAAAATACCTAAAGCAAACAGTGAAAGGCACCACTGTCATTCCAGAGCCTCTCCTGATCATTTTCTCAGTGCAAATAAGGGGGGGGAGAGAGGCATGGAGCTGGTTTTACATGCAGTTTGACTTTGCACCACAGGGGTGGGGGACGGCAGGGCAAGTTCAAAGCAACTTGAACTCAGGGTAGCAAATTCAGCTGCTGCTCCCTGTGCTGCGCTCCACACAGATAAAGCAAGATAAACTGGTAATTGATAAAGATTAAACACCAAACCTGTGCAATGAGCTCTGGAGAGCAAGATCTAATTGCAGTGTTATAACCGCAACCCCCAGGGTGACAAGCACAATTTCTGCCCTATTTCAAAAAAAAAAAGAAAAAAAAAAAAAAAAAGAAAAAAAAAGAAATCAACCCCAAACCCCCAAAACCCATCCCAGGCTGGGTGCAGGAGCAGTGAGGCTGCACTTACCCCCGTGATGACAGCGCCACGGAGCAAGGGCAGCAGCAGGAGCAAGCAGAGGGTCTGCAGGAGCCGTCGCATGGTGCCGTCTGCCCGTGCCGACCGCAGTCCTGCACCCTATATACCCCCTGCCCTCTCCTCCAATGTGGTTGATTTTTTTTTTTTTCCTCCTGATGATCTCAGAATAAGCAGATGAGACCTGAATCTCTAATATCATAGAAGAAATATTTTCCCCACGTAGGGTGGGGGAAAAAACCAACACCCTCATCCACCCTCATCTATTTCCCAGGGTTATTTTTCAGCTAAGCCAACACAGCTGAATTTTCCAAGTACATACATATTTATCCCTGACAGGTGTACTTAAGAACTGAATTATGAATTTGTGATTATTGAGCTAAAAGAAAATAAAAGGAAAAAGTTAGCCCGGTACATCCATGATGGTAAGAGTATAATGTGTAATAATGTGGGTCTGTGATAAGTACCCTGCAGAAAGATAGACTCAGCTGCATTTATTTGTGAGAATAAAAGGAGGCAGGGAGTGAATAGTATATTTTTCAGTAATTAAAGCATGTTTGTACATGAACAGGATGTGTAAATATCTTGATTTATGGTTTGAAGTATGTCCCCCATACTTGTATTTGGAATATCTCTTGAGAGCACGTGGAAACATGACTAGGGATTGCTAAAGTGGCTGAAAAGGAAGAAACAGGTGAAATTATCACCTTCTGGTTTTGTTTATACATCCTGAGAGGGTGCAAGGGACAGAGCAGTTTGCAGATGCTGGCATCATAACCTAGGCTGTGCCAGCTCCTACCGAGACGCCTTCCCCATCTGTAAAATTTGCTTTTTTCATGTGTGCATCAGCAAAACCCCAACACGCTCACTCTGGGGCCCTTCCCGAAAAACACCAACATGCACCCGGGACTGCATCTGTCAGGTGAGAGAGGAGCCGTAAATCACTGCAGCCTCCACAGGGTGACGTCCCCGCAGAGGTGGGGCCGTTCATCACTCACTGCCATGCCCCAAACAGCTCCGTGACACAAGCCCCCATTGCAGTCCTGCAACAAGAAATAACATCAGATTTAAGACAACAGCATTAGTCCATTCAAATACCCACCCACAACCATTGCATGGTCCTGGGCTCCCATGGTCCCGCCTGGATTTGGTCGTGACCGAGCTCATTCCCACTGGCCAGGGCCATGCAAGCTCAGGATGCGGTAAAGCTCCTTGGCACAAAGACAGGAAGGCAACGCAGGGTTTGTGATTTTGATCTAGTGAGCGAGATTTAACCAGCCCTGGACTGCAAGATACCACCCCCACGGCAGCTAGGCTCTCCAACAACATTACAGATTTAGTCCCTGCTGTCTCTGCTAGAAAAGTTTCTCTTGCAGAACATCAATGCAATGCTAAATTGTCAATTTAATTGACTAAAAATAGCCCAGCCATTTCCCCTGCCAAAGACAGGCATTTCTTTTAAAGTGGCAGCTGTTCTGTTTCTTTGCTGAAGTCTCCTCCACCTGGTTTAGAATTAATGACTCCCAGCCTCCAGAAATCCCCCCGCCAGAAATCCCAAAGCCTTTCTGCAGAGAACCGACTGCGAGCCGCGGTTTGGGGGAGGTTTCCTCGCAAAGGTCCCTGCGGGGCTGCGAGGCTGCAGCCCCCGGGTAGGCACAGCCCCGTCCGTGTCCTCGTTGCTCCCTGGGGGTGCGCAAATAGCTACCAACAGGGCTCTGGGCAGGCCCAGCAGCAGGGAGCCCGTGGGCAGGTGGGATCGAGGCACCTGCTGCTGACTCCCTGAAAAACCGAGGGAAGAAACATGTAAAAAAGAAAAAAGAAAAAAAGAAAAATCACCGCTGCACTGCACACCCCCATCAATAACATTTTAATTTTCCAGCCCGACACGGCGAGATCCATCGCCGGGCACTGCTGGGCGGCCGCCAGCCGGCTCCGAGGCCCCGCCACCGGCCCCCTCCGGCGCCGCCTGGGCCCGGGGCCCACCCGGTGCCGCTCCGCGGTCACGCGTGGGGCTCACGCGCCGGTGGGCCCGGCTTGGGAGGGGGCGAGGAGACGGGCGCCACGCTTTTGTAGCCGGCCCCCGAGGGCTCGGGCTCGGAGGCTCCCGGGGGTGGGGGGCGCGGGGATCGGGTCACGCGTGGGGCCCCTCCCCACGAGCCCTTCGCGCGCTGAGGCCGTTTGGGCCCGCGGCGCCACCGTCCGCGCGCGTCACGTGACCGGCGCCGCTGCCAGGAGTTGCCGGAGCGGGGCGGAAGCGAGGCCGCGGGGCCGGCGCCATGGAGGGGACCCTGGAGCAGCACCTGGAGGACACGTACGGGGGGGGCGGCACCGGGGCGGGGGGAGCGGCTCCGGGGGCGGGGGGGGCGGGAGGGAGCGGGGCCGCCCCGGCTCTCACCGCCGCCCTCTGCCCGCAGCATGAAGAACCCGGCCGTGGTGGGAGTCCTGTGCACCGACTCGCAGGGCCTCAACCTGGGATGTGAGTAACCGCCACGGGACCGGGCCCCCCGCGGCCTCCCGGCGCTGGAGGAAGCCCCCGGCCGTGGGGCCGGGTCCCGAGGTTGTCCCGGGCCGGCGGAGGGGAGGGGGCGCCCAGCCGCACCTCGAGCGCTGCGCGCAGCGCCCGGCGCAGGGGCCCGAGAGGACGGCGCGCGGGGGGCGGCTGAGGTCTCTGGGTTTGCTCGGCCCGGAGCAGGCCGAGGGGAGGCCTCCTGGCGGGGGGGCGGGCGCTGAGCTCTGCTCTCCGGGGACAGCGACAGGACCCGAGGGAACGGCGCGGAGCTGGGACAGGGGAGGGTTGGGGTGGGGGTTAGGGAAAGGCTCTGCACCGCGGTTACGGTCGCACGCTGGGACAGGCTCCCCAGGGCAGTGGCCACGGGATCAAGCCTGCCGGAGTCCAGGAAGCGTTTGCACGGTGCTCTCAGACATCATTTTTGGAGGGGCCACAGTTTGGGGAGATGCTGTGTCAGCCCGCAGAGGGACAGCGGTGACTGGCAGGAGCAGACCCACCTGGCTCTGTGCGAGGGCTGCTTCGTGTGCACGCATGGTTTTAGTCAGCATCTCCCTTGCCTCGCAGGCCGAGGAACACTCTCAGATGAGCACGCCGGCGTCATCTCTGTCCTCGCCCAGCAGGCAGCCAAGCTCACCTCCGACCCAACTGATATACCTGTGGTATGCCTGGAGTCAGACAGCGGGTGAGAATCCGGCCTGGGGGTGCTGCTTTTCTCTGCGTTCACCTTTCCCCCCATCTTTTGGGATCTCCTGGGGGGGGTCAGATCTCTAGAGCAGCGCTCTCACTTTTAGTAAACTGGCAGACTTGGAGGAAGCTCCATCTCCAAAGCTACATGGAGAGGGCAGTCATAAATAGGCATGGGAAATATTAGATTAATGAGGCCTCAAATAACAGGAACTGTAAAAGCAGAAGGGGCTGGTGGCTACTCCACTATGATACTTCTTCCGCTGCTGGGATCCGCACGGATAATTTAGCCCATGACATAGTGTCTTTTTTTGCCAGTTTTGTTAGCGAAGACTTTTCCAGCACTCTTCCTGGGAGCGATGGAAAGAGATGCTGCAACTGAGAGGTCTAGCGCAGAGCTGCCCCTCTGGTTTTCCACCCAAGTCAGCTTCTGCTCTCATAGCTGGCTTCTCAACTGCCTCACTTTCCTTGTTCTAGGAATATCATGATCCAGAAGCATGACAGCATCACTGTAGCAGTGCACAAGCTGGCATCCTGACCCTGACATCCTGATGCTCCACTCCAGACCAGCTCCTCACTGGACAACGACTCCTCTCTGTGCTCCAGTGCAAAACATGCTTCTAGTACCAAATCCGGGCTGAAGGCTCTCCCTGTCTATTTAGCAGCTCCTGTGCAGCTATCAGGGTTTCCTATTTGCATTTTAGCACGTGTGCTGCTGAGGAAGAAACATGGGTCACTCACCGAGCTTGTGTAATGATAAATTAGAAAGCGTGTGTGTGTGTGTGTGGCCTTATTTGTTGGAGAAATCAATAAATGACCTGCAAAAACATGCCTTTGCTTCTCTTTGCTCCTACTTTGAAAACTGTTGCCCACTGCTTTCCCAAAAGCCAAGTGAGGTAACATCTTCCAGTCGGTTCTTCATTAGCATTTCTATAGAGAAAAGGAGTAATGCACAAAGACTTGAATTAATGGAGAGTCCTCCAGGGGAAAAGGTACAAACACTTTCCTAGGAATTTCTCCTAGGAAATATTTAGCCTCCTGTAGTTAAATTGTCCATGTGAGGATGAGTTGCTTATTAGGTCTTGGATTGAAGTTCAAACCTAAACTTGTTGGCCCTGCCTGCTGTGGCTGCATGAACTGCAAATGGATGTTGACAACTGCCTTACAAATTCAGGCCTTTCTTCACTTTATGTATGAAATGGTACGGGGAAACAATCCTGCAGAAAGGCTTTTCCCTTGAAAAACTGCTACACTCACATGCTTCCTACATACAGGGAAAAGGAGCTGGCCTGCAGCTGTCCTCATGCATAAAGCAGAAAGGAAGCTCCACAGTGGAGCATAAGCTAACGGCTGGGTCAGAGAAAAAATCTGCATTCACACTGCTTTGACTTCACTTCTGCACGTGTCAGTGACAATCTCATAGTCACTGCTCTGAATGAAACAGGCACGAGGGACAAGCCCACCCTGCCCAGCTGGGCTACATCCTCCTTTTGAGTTCAATTAACGACGTGGCCTCTAAGCAGGAGCGGAGGGGGATCTGCGCCCCCCCAGTCTGGCTGGCTGCTCCAGGAGAGCACTGCCACCACTGCAAGGTGTCTGTACCCAAATTAACCCGCACTCTGCTCAGGAAGACGCTGCGGTACCCAGCCTGCAGGTGTGGAGGAGGGATGACTGCTGCCTGCAAACTTGGGAATCCTGAGAGTTGGCTTTCCTGACCTCCTCCAGCCATGGCCAGCCCTGCCAGTGTCCTGCAGCTAGAGTACAGACACCTGCCCCAAAAATGAAAAGCTGCCATGTGCCTAAATCACCATGGGGATGCTGCCTGAGCTGTGGAGTAATGAGTACACCAACCTCAAGCGCCCCAGCTCAGCTCCTGAAACCTCCCTTTTGCGTGCTATGAACATCCCAAAATTTTGAGCAATTTCATTTCCCATCTATGCCTTGTGTTTCCAGCACCATCAAGGCACAACACACAAAGCTCTGCGCTATTAAATCATTCCCTCCCCCCTTTTCTTTGTTGTTTGATACTCAAATTCTAAGCTTATCTACTCAGAAGAGAGTAATATTGCACATTTTAAATAGCCAAAAGCCAGCAGAAGCTGTTGTCCCTTGAAGAGTGAAAAGGCAAGGGGACGGGGCACGTGGCTGGTTTTCAGCACTCCAACGAGCACAGAAGGGCACAGCAGCACTCAGTGCTCCCAGTAACGAGCCCTGGGACCACTGCACTCATTAACAGGGCCCCGCATCTGCTCCCTGGCGGCACACAGGTGGCTCGAGCCGAGGCAGCAGAGCGTTTCCTCCCGGGCGTCTGGAGCGCAGTCACTGCACCAGCTGCTGCCGCCGCTGCCTCCTCCCCAGCACCCCCAGCCACCGTGACCTGCTGTCCTCTGAGCCTTTAAACCATAAGCGCTGCAAAACCCATCCCACTTCAATGAAAGCTCAACGCACACATTACCAGCCCTGCTACAGTGAAAGCTTCTCCCTAGCCTCCGATTTGCCCCGGTCCGTCCAACCCTGTCTTTCCGTCCTAGGATCCTGCAGCGAGGCAGAGTGCTGCCTGCTCTGCCAAGGCAGGGAGGGCACAGAGCATCATCAGGATGCTACAGTCCCGTCTTTCAGGAACGTCAGTCGGGGTGACAGGTCAGCCGAAATGGGGGGACGAAGCATAGCGGCTGTTTGCCCTGGAGTTTGTGCATATTTACAACGGAGGCAGGGAGCCAACTCAAATGCACTCGGCTTCCAGCTCCTGCCCTGATCCCACTGTGGAGCACCTTAGCTGTAAAACGTAAAGCTTTCCAGGCTCTCTCCTATTTCTGGGGCCAAGGGCTGGGTGGCCGCCAGCCGCCCAGGGCTTGGCTTCAGGCCACCATTGCCATCTACTGCTCCACTGCATGTCTAGCAGGACCCAGAGCCTTGCCTGGAGCTGGATCCTTGCAGGCTTTTCCTCCAGAGGCTCCATTTCCTCCAGGCAGGATTTCTGCTCAGCGAAAGCCCCGGCCAGGGAAGGGGAGGGACTCCTGGCCTGGAGGCCGTGCGAAGGAGGAAGGCTCCGTCCACAAAGCCCCGGCGCCGACGTCCTGCCTTGGCTGTCCTCACCGGACACGGATGAAGGACCAGACGTGGGGGCAGCAGGTCCCAACGGGGGGATTTCGTTTCTGGAGCAAATGAAGAGACAAGTCCTCTTTGCACTCTACTGTTTCAGGGAAGGTTTTCCAGCATGCAGCAGCAAGACGGTAAGGAACAGTTTCAGGTTTATCAGCCCCACCACGGGAGGTGCAGCACAGGCGAGGCGATGGGACGGAGGGGAGCAGAGAAAGGTGGGAAATGGACAGCTTCCCCTGAGCTCCAAGATGGGTAACAGACAGACAGTGAACCCCCGATTTCTGGCAAACCTGCACTCTAAAGCACACGGACTGTGTGCTCTAAAGCAGCAGAGAGGTGCTTGTCACTTGAAATCAGTGAATATTAAGTAGCTTTAGCAATTTGGTGGGAAGGAGAATGGAGTCTAAGCTGTTTGCAGCCAGCGATTATGTGCAACCTAATATCCACTGGAAAAGAGCTTGGTAAAAGCCTCACCCATCCTCAAAAGCTTTCTCAAATCAAACACAAAGTGCTGCTTCCTCTTTAATGGGAAAGGACCAAAGGGGTTCAAGGGCAGCTGATGCTCTCAGGGAAGCAGCTTCACAGGTTAACTGCGACAGCAAGGAAGGAAGCAGTTACTGCACCCCAAAATTCTCATTCCAGGGGAAAGGAAAGAGGAAAAGCTGCAGTCAGAGCCACCAGCAGCGACGGGAGACGGAAGCCAAGGCACAAGTGGAGGGTGGGCATGGGTAGCAGTGCTCCACTTCTTCCTGGTAAGCAGAGAACAAGCTCATCTAAAACCTTTGGAAGCTGAGGTCTGTGGAAAGTCTCTAGTCTGGTGCATGCAGGACAGGCTAATCCTGTCCAACTGATGACAAAATGAGATAGACAATCACTAAGAGACAGAAAGTGCTTTGCCACACCACGGACAGGCAGACAGTGGTCCCTGCTTCACTGCTGGCTGAGCAAAGAGCTCTTTCGCCGGAGGCCCCAGTCACAAGGATGCAACCACCCTCACCTCCCCCGAGCCGCCTCTGTCCCCACGCTGGTTTTATAACCACGCAGAAGCCATGAAATCCCACCTGGAAAGCAGTGGTCCTGCACGCCCCCATGCCATGTGCTTCAATACCAGCACCCAAGCCCAGGCAATCCCCCATCACTGATCAAGAAAACCCCATCACGCAGCTAGAAATGACGGGACGTGCAGGAAACCTTCCCCCCTTCCACCCCACTGCAGAGTGGATCTGGCAGTGTCCACAGCTGCCAATCGTTAACCCCAGCTCCTGGAGGGAGGCAGGACATCGAGGGCACCAGCTGCCCTTTGCCCCGCGGCAGGGCCAGCCTAGGAAATGGGGCTGGCCAACACCCGCGCCTGCTCCACTCGTCTCCCATCCTCTGCTGGCCGTGCTTCACAGCATTGAGACCTGTTCATTATCATCATTGTTTTTTAATATTAAAAACACAATTTTGTGATGGTTTTACTCAAAGCAAAACACACAGGCAGAGTTAAGCTCTGGTGTTATTTTGCTTTTTCTTTGAAAAAGCCGGTTTTGTACAGGATTCGGGTGAGCTTAAAGCGCAACGTGGCCACCACGAGTCCACCCTAACGACAGACCCCAACGCCCGCTGCACCCCTTCTCGCAGTTTCTTTCTCCCAGAACACACCAAATTATCCAGAACGAGGGAGCACTCAACGCAGCAGGAAAGCAGCACCTGTACCCTGCAGCACCTGACCTGCTTCTGATCTGAACTCAGGTTAACGTGCTTGTGATGGGAATGCTCAAGACCTTTGGCATTTTCTTCGTGGCTTTTCAAGAGGAGGTGGGGGGCTCCTCGGAGCAAGTCAGCTGGATCGGCTCCATCATGTCCTC
The DNA here is from genome assembly GCA_011076525.1 of Nettapus auritus. Classification (NCBI taxonomy): domain Eukaryota; kingdom Metazoa; phylum Chordata; class Aves; order Anseriformes; family Anatidae; genus Nettapus; species Nettapus auritus. The sequence goes on from CM021790.1 coordinate 318,824, forward strand.
GCTGCGCTTCCTGGGAGGTGAGCAGGCGCCACGGGGGCTGGGGCAGCGCTGCAGCCTCGGGTTGCTCCGACGGAAGGGGCACTGAGGTGCTCTGGGGGTGGCACCTCCGTCCCCAGCCGCGGGGTCACGGCACCTTGCTGTAGCTGCTTGGTTATAGAGGACACGAGCAAATCCTCGCCCCTAGCAGCATTATTAATGTCTCCAATCTAACCAGCTGCTGAATAATTCACCAGAGCCGTGTTGTGCATCAAGAAGCAGGTTAAGGAATCTGGAAGTTTGGGCTTCAATTCCATTCTCTTCCCCCAGACTTCCAGGGTCCAAGTTTCCAGGCCCTGCAGAGCATCGGCTGTCACTTTCGGGCACAAGAGCTCTGAGCTCTGCCTCTTTTCCCTTGCAGCCCCGCTGGTGGCCGTGGTCTGCAGGAGGCTGGGCGAGCGGCCAACCTCCATCATCGGGGCCGGCTTGGTCAGCGGCGGCTGCCTGCTCAGCACGCAGGCCACCAGCGTCCCCTTCCTCTGCGTCTCCATGGGACTCCTCCTGGGTGAGCTGCCTGCAGCGGACGGGCACGCAGGGACCTTGCTGTACACAACGAGCAGAAGCTGCTCGTTTAAACCAGGCTGTGCCCCCACTGTCAGCAGCCCCTTTCCATGAGATGTCGCATGAAACCCCAAAGCTTTGTGCTCAGGAACGTAAGATACCAATTTCAACATGCTAGACCACGCTAGCTTTGTTTTTTTTTTTTTCCCTGGACCCACATATGCCACAGATCCTGGCCTTTTAACCCCTTAGTGAAAGTGCACAGCCTCAAAAACCCTGGACACTAAGCAACATGCCTGAAATCCTGTTCTCCACTGACAGCAATAGCAGTCAGCCCCCATTTTCATTTTCACCTCCACTGCAGGGAGAATAAGCTTAGGACAGCATGCCTCTGAATCCCCAGACCTCACGATACGAAGCAGCCGCTTCTTGGCACTAACATCCCACTTCCACCCGTACCGCAGGCATGGGGTTCTGCTGTCTTTACCAGGCAGCAGCGGTGATGACGGCCAAGCGCTGCAGGAAGCGGCTGGCTTTCTCCAACGCCATCGCCCGCTCGGGAATGGGACTGACGTTCCTGATAGCGCCCTTCACACAGCTTCTCATCAATTCCTACGGCTGGCAAGGTGAGCGCATCTCCCGCTTTCCACATTCCTCAGTGTGAAGGCACCTGAGGATCTTCTTAAAAACTTAAATTGGACGCACCGAGGAATAACTTTGCCTCTTTCTAGGTTAGTTTGGGGATATCTACTTCTGCTACGCTGTTTCATGACAGTCCATCACTTTTGATGAGTGAAAATAAAAACAACCCTCCCCAGATTCTGTTTTCTTTTTGCACGCATCAGAAAGAAAGGGACTTCCAGCCCAATAGTCAGAATAACAGCTCTGGCAAGGCACCTTTACCTCTTTGCTGATCTTTCTCCATGCCCAACATGGATTACATCCTGTCTAAAAAACATCAAAAAAATTAAAAAGGCATCTTTTGTCTTTGTTTAGGTACTCTCCTGATTTTTGGAGGCATCATGCTAAACCTCGTGCCTTCCAGCATGCTGCTGCATCCCATCAGCATCCAGCTGCCTCAACGCTCCTCTGCTAAAAACCACGACAGTGAGTCTTCAGTGCCAAAAAAAGATTCAGAAACCCTTGCTAGACACCTGGATGAAGCCCCTGGCAGGGGAGTGCCACTTGGCCACACACAGGACCTGCCCACCACAGAGCAACCCATGGCACACTGCAGGGGAGACATCTCTGGGCCGGCAACTGCGGAGGCGTCGGAAGGGCTGGAGAAATCCCCTGCAGACCACAGCTCACCAGAAACAGCCAGCGAGGACACGAGTAGCTGTAAACCCCTCCCAGCAAACAAAGAAGGAAATCCACAGCCTCTCCTCGATTTTTCCCCTTTGAAGGATCCCCTCTTCTGCATTTTTACATGGTCTTTTTTGTTCAGCCACTTGGCCTACTTTGTGCCCATCTTCCACCTGGTAGCAAGAGCCAGGACGCTGGGCATAAGCAGCATGGATGCTTCTTACCTCATTTCAGTGGCTGGTAGGTAAAAGAATATTTAAACACATTTATAATTACAATGATGCCAAAATAGGAAAGAAATACAACACAAATCTTGCCAAGAAATAGTCCCAAATGTGTTCTAGAATAAATCTTCATGGAAGAGCTTGAGCTCACAGCCCTTACCCCCCCCATTCTGTATATATAGTGTCGCCTTCTGTACAAGTACAAAGTTGCTCTCACATGGTGGGTGGTTCTCTCAACCTAAGCCAGATGATCACCCATCCCTTCTGCAACGAACAAACACAAGTTTCAAACTGCATAGGTGCTAGCAGTCCTCCCAAGCCTTCCCACAAATCTCCCTGCTTTGCTTAAACCCACAAAAGCCACAGAAATCCAGTCACTCAGAAATCCAGGACCTCTGGTCTGACCCAGGAATGTATGCAGAGAGAAATACGGTATTAGGAGAGAAAAACAACAAAAACACAGTAATACATTGGATCTAGCCATTTGGATTTGGCATAGTCACCTGAAAGAGGGAAAAAATATCACCCAAAAAACAATGACATGAAGAAGGCATTACACTGAAGTCACATCAAGTTAAAAAAGTGGCTCCATTCTCAGTCATGATAAAATATTTTATTATACAAAAATAAGTTTGTCTTCTACAGTGCTGTACAACATTTAGAAATTACGCATGCTGTGGAAAAGTCTACAAAGAGATCACAGCAATTAATCTGACATTTTGAATCAAGAGTAGGAGGGTCAGCAAGATAGAGCTGACAGTTATCAGTCCTTTCACCTTTAGTTTATAAAAACATACCTGGAAACGTTAGATCAAGTACCAAAGGTTTGCTGATCCTTTAAAAAAAAATGCTGGGCTTTTGTCCTTTTTTGCTTCTTAAAAACAAACAAAAACAAAAAACAACACACAAATGAACACTTCTCAGTAGTCTGCTTTTCCTTCATCTTGAAAAAGATCAAGTCACAAGCCTTTCTTTCCTATTTTTACTGAAGGGCACTTCAGAGTTTTCTGTTGAGTGCACAGCCCTTAACTGAATTTCTACAGACCACTTTTGTGCACCCACAGGCACAGAAGGCACCAAGGTAAAGAAAAAAGCATGAATTTTACAACAGCCTAAAAACGCCTTTCTGCAGCTTCTTGGCATCACAGCCCTTTTGGGGCCATATCCTTAAAGCAAGTGGCAGGCGGAATGCATTTCACAGTTCTTCACAAAATAGGGAAAAAAATGTAAAAACACTGTCTTCTCTGAGGCTCGATGACCTCCTCTTTCCCCAGGCATCACAGAGACAGTCAGCCAACTTCTCTCGGGGTGGATCGCGGACCAGAACTGGACCAAGAAGTACCACTACCACGCGGCTTACCTGGTGCTCTGCGGCATCACCAACCTGCTCTGCCCTCTGGCCACCACGTTCCCGCTGCTCATGACCTACGCTGTGGCCTTTGCCATTTTCTGCGGCGGCTTCCTGGCTCTGGTGCTCCCTGTGCTGGTGAGAATATTTCTTTAAATAATAATAAATAATAAATAATAAAACACAGTGTTTCCAGCAATATTCCACAAAATACCTAACAACCTTTTCCTAAAGCTAAAGTGCCCTGGGCTGGTGCAGACTTGCACCAGAGGGGTCTCCCCTCCAGACCCCCCGGTTTGAGCCCCTCGAGAGCCCCAGTCTCCCCCCACCCTGCTGACTGGCACGCACAGCCCAGGTGCAACGAAAGCACCCAGAGTCTGCTGCAGATTGTCAGTGAATTGACTCAGCTAATTGCTTCCCACATCCTCCTTTCTAAAGGAGATGGCTCCAGCTCCTGGGAACCAGAATGAATCCATTCATTTACAAGCACTCAGGCAAAAGCAGAGAGCTGTGAATATCTGGTCCCAACCCCTGAATTAGCTGTAACACGCAGACCAGTTACAGCAGGATCTGGATAGGGAGACAACATTACGGTTTGGGATTTCCTCCCGGGAAGGAACGCAGTCAGGTTTTACACCAGCCTCCTCAAAGCCTCAGCAGCAGTACCAGTTTCAGGAGATGCCCAAGCAGCGGGGTGAGAGCAATGCACCTTGCGTCCCTGTAATTTCAGCGCCGACCTTAAGGAGGCGAGCGGATTCAAGGCTAAATCAGACCTACATGTGCAAAGTCCTCCCAAAACATTACAGCAGCCGAAAAGGAAACTCCCCAGAAAAGGTGCTTCGTGCCTTGCTCAGTCACATGAACCCTACCAATAATTATTGATTTGGTTTTACAATCAGGTAGATCTAGTTGGCGTGCCAAAACTCCACAGCTACTTGGGATTTGCTTCCTTCTTTGCTGGGATAGCAGCCGTCGGTGGACCTCCTCTAGCAGGTAACTCATACGTTACATACCACACATATCCACCGCAGATAATCCACCAATTAAATGTACTTCTGGTTCACTCTCCTACCCATAAGCATCCACAGTTGGTCTTTCTGTCCAAGTAGAAAAAAAGCATATTTAAGAACATTATCTTTATGCACAGGCCATATTTTTGCTCATGAATTTGCAGAGCCCAACCAGCAGTCTAACAGCTGCATGGGAAAAAGGATGCTGGCCTCCAACCCCCTCCTCCCCCCCCTTTATAAGCCGGACCACAGCAGATCGATGGTGACCACACTACCACAGATTTTACCACTAAGAATGCATTATTAATACTGAGCTAGAAACAGACGGACAGGAGGGAAGACAGCCTGATAAAGGCAAGGCTCGAACAGGCTCAACAGCAGCCCCGCCAAGCAGAGGCACTGAAATGTACAGCGAAGTCCCAGTAATCTCCTGTTTTGAAGAAGATTACGCTACTTAGCCATGAGAGCTCCTGGGCCCAAAGATAAGGAGGATGAAAAGCCTTTCCTCTTCTCCCTCTGCCAGGAAACCAAAACGGTTTTGAGTATCTGGCAGATTTCAAGCACTCAGAAACAAGCTTCTGTTCACAAGAGAGGGGCTCATTCTCTTCCATGCATCCAGGCCAGGACAAAGCTCGTCCTTTCCCTGACCCTTAGCCACACTTCATATCTGGAAGAGGATCTTAGCTGTTCCTACAATGAGAGTGAACAGAAAAGGCTGCAAGGTCAAACACAGGTGTGAACGATGTCCCATCACTCACCTAGCAGATGAGCCCTGAACTCAGACTAAAACCTGGCAAACTGTTCTTCATCTGCTGTTTTCTGCCCCGTGCTGGCAGCTGCCCCGCGCCTGCAGGAGCACTTGGTTCCAAGCTGCCAAGTGTTCTGAAATACCACCTCCGTGCTGCAAAGTTTTAGCAAGCCTGCTGTACTGTGGGCACGAGAAAGATTGATTTCCCTAATCAATATTTCTAGGTTGGCCAAACTCTGTATATGGATGCAATTTCAAGCAACTTAAGTACTTCATTGACAGCGTGCTTTACACTGTCACAGTGATACATAGCCTGTACTGGGGAAGAGATCTTCTGCTGATACAAGATGTATGTCCACCACAAAGCAATACCTGTAAAACCATCTGAGTAAATTCTCCGACAGTACAAAAAGAAATACGTTGGCTATCTTTTATCCATGCATCATACATGCTAACACAGCAGCTACACTTTCATCTGCTTCCAATACATTTTTTTGCTAATTGGAAACCTTCTGCTTTCTGAAGATGCTAACCACTCACTGCGAGAACATGTCTGGATTTTGTAAAGCAAGCAGGTTTCTTGCAAAAGGCCTTGCAGAGAAATCAGTCTTCTTAATACAGATGGGATAAATAATGGCCAAACAAAGCCAACAAGCAAAACTCTCGCTGATCCATCTCAATGTAAGCAGAGCAAGAGGGAAATGATTCAGAGATCAGGATCTAGGTTTCTGATATAAGATAATTTTCAGTTTTCTGCAATTTTCTCTTCCAATTCTTTTTCTTTCTTCTGCAATTTTCCTCTTCCAACACAGCTGTATTAAGCACAAATACTGAATGGCACTAGAAACTACTGATTAAGTTTTCAAAAGCAGCTGCTCTGTGCAGAATACAGAATGGGATTTAAGTGCTACGTAAGATCTTGGGGTTTAGTGCCTTTGACTGCTGCTGACTTTCCTAAAACTTTGACTTCAGAAGTACAATTTTTAGACTTTTATGAAGACAGTTTTTTTATAGTGAACCCCAGGACATAATATTAACACACATTAAAAACCGCTTATTTTGCACACTAGAGCAAAGCCTAATCACAATGCAATGAAAAGGTGACTTACCTGCAAATCTGTTTAACTTAAAGCCCTTGAGTCTGGAGGCAGCCAGCCCGACTGAAACGGCTTGCTCACAGCTGTTTGCCTGCCAGCGCTGTTGGACGCTCCTGCACTTCTGAAAAACAAAACCAAAGTGAAACAAGACAAAACAAACATTATTTTGGCAAGCCGCAAGCAAGTGAAGGAGGGAGAGTATATTTTATTTCCATAAACAGGACAAATCAGTAACTCACACTGCAAAACAAAAAAAAAACAAACAAACTACGTAATCCGAGATTACCGAATAGATTCCAGCAGCCAGCACAAAAAACTCCAGCCCCAACAAACGTGTCCAGTGAAGGGGGAGAGGAAGCAAACATTTGAAAGCTGCATTGGCACATACATTTAGGTGCTCTCACCTAAATTCTGCCTGTCTCTTCATGCTAGATATTGCTGCTAGGACATCTGTAATAAAACCCAGAGCTGCCAGATCCCTCCGCTGATCACAGAGCAGTGGTGCAATTTCAACAACCCAACCACAGCCCACAGCATAAGCATGTGCAGTGCTTGTTTGCATTGTACCACTTTACATGCCAGGGATTTACCGACATTGCTTGCAAAACCGCTGCTCTGTTGCACTTTGCAGACCATTGGCTTCTAATTCTGCTCTCTGCAGCAGGAATTTGCTTTTATTTTTTGCTCAGGGAGCAGGAACGCAGGCTTTGAAGGCTGGGACATCTGGTGGTGAAGGCATCACCATCGCTGCTCTGCCAGCCAGGAGGCTATGCTGGCACTTATGGAAAAAAAAACAGAAAAAACCCACATTTATAAATATCCAGAAGGCAATTTAAAAAAATAATAGAAATACTCAGAGTTCCACAACTAGAGCACTCTGTCCTGGACACCTACATCTTACAAATGACATTAGCATCCCTTGTCCACATCTCGCAGACTTTCAGACAGGAAAAACTGATCCCACCTCTCAGAATAAACAACCCTGCACAACACACAGGGCCCAGGAGCGGGACCCGCTTCACCATGCCCTACACCACAGGGTCCCCTTCGACCTAACATCTGCTGCAGCAGCTACTTCTCGCCCACTTACTGAAACAGGAAAAAAAAAAAGTTGGGGATTAAATTCCGTCAGATTAAAATCAACTTCCACTACAAGGATCCAGCAACATCATTCCCAGGAAGAACAGCCTACACGTTTGCCAGTTACACCTATCACAACTGTCCTACCTGTCCAGGCACCAGCTGCCCGTGCTGCACAGCCCCAGGCACACAGAGAGTTAAGGGAACCTAAAGAAAATATCAGAGGCATTCTGAAATGAGAACACACATCCTTCACTTCCCGCCCACCTCCCAAAAGACTTTTGTTGAGAAAATCCAACAGCTTTACTAACGATCTTTCCTCCTGCAGGGTGGCTGTATGACTACACGCAGACCTACGCCTGCTCTTTCCTCTTTGCTGGGGCCTGTGCTCTCATCTCGCCCATGTCCTTCTTCTTTGAGCCGCTGGCCCAGAAGCGGAAGCTGAAGGAAGCCAACCCGAGCAACGTCCCCACGCTGGGCTGAAGCTTTAAAGCAGCGGAAGCTTTGAAGAACCAGCCTCATTGCACCCGCAACCGGACGCGACGGCCAGCACAGACTTTCTGCACCCGAAGCCACCAACGGCAGCAAAATCAAGCCAGGCATTTTCAGATGTCAGATTCACTGTTAGCATTTCTAGATGTTTCTGGTCCACGTGTGATTAAAGCCACCTGAGAACCACGTAGGGTAACACACTGTTTGACAGGAAGGAACACGGCTGACGGGTGGGGGGACACGGGGGCTCTACCAGCTCCCAGCTGTCCTGCCTTTCTGGTTGCTATTGAGGCTGCAATTTTCTGTGTTATCATCTTTAAAATTATTACGCAGAGCTGGGATATCACAGGGGTTTTACATGGCCACCAACTCAGCCACCAGCATGATCTTTCCCCACTTGCGCCCTTTTCTTTTACAGCATCAAGAGTTATTCCCCTATAGAAACATTCCTTTAAACCACCCAATGGGTTATTTCAAGCACAAAATTAAGCGGTCTATGTTTAATAAAAAGCTGCACAACTTTATAGCTGTATTAAGCAGCTGAGACATCGCCGCAGGCAGGACAGCTCACTCGCAGATGATGGGCCATATTCAGCAGTTACACAACTAAACAAAGCCAAAGAAACCATGTATACTGAAGTAAGGGAAATAATTTAGCCCTGAATTTGCACTCAGTGGGGAATATCAGTGGTATAAAATGTCTGTTTTTTCATAGATCTTCTTGCTCACAGCTTCCTCCAATTCCTGCAGAAATCCACAGGCAGCAAATGCTTCAAAAATTGTCCTTTCACATCCAAACTGCAGCATCAAATACCGCATGTGATCCACCTGTACCAGCTTATGCTTAGATCCGCAAGAGGATCTCACATGTCATTTGCTGAGCAACCAGGGTTTAAGGATAAAAAAAGACTATTTGAGGTGTTTAAGGCACTGGGGCTTGAAGAGGGGCAAGCAGATCCCACATAATTTGTCTCAAGCCAGTCTTGCACTGCACATTGAGCTAAGACCTTCAGCAGGGACGAAGCCTTCATTTGCAAATTTAAGTTTTCACCTCTTGAAATATTCATGCTCCTACTGAACAAATTAAAGACTGGTTTTGTTGCTGTAATAGAAACTATTCAGGCTTTACTGGCTTATGCTTGGCTTCAGGTTTCCAAATTCAAGAGCTTCAAAAATCCCTCTCCTTCTGCATCTCTAATGCACATTTAAGCTCACTAGTGCTTTTTGCTATCCAACAGTGCAAGATCCAGAGACCAAGGCAAGGTGCAGACGAAGAGCTGACACACCATATCCTCACCCCGCTGCACTGATCCCACCCTGCCTGATTTACAGTACCTGTCCTCGCGCTCTAAGCTCTTCTCCCCTTTCCCTAAATAAATCCTCTCTGCTGAACACCGCTCTCATTTCCACACAAGCACTGCTGTTTTCAGCTCTTTTGTTACCAAGAACCCACCTGCAGGGTGAGGTGGGCACACCTCTTCTCATCTGCTCCAACCTATCTCCCCCGCCTCCAGGATTTTGAGGAGAATCTCCTGTCCCCATTGCTTTTGCTCTCCATCAGAGTAGCACAGGCCACCACTTCCTTACCCTTATATAAGAAAATTTAGGGTCTCCAACATCCTAGTACCCCCATCTCCTTCTGCAGACAGCTCAGGAGTTCCCATTTCCCACAGCATCCTACCCCACACACCACCAGCCTTTATGTGCCTCAGAAATAACTTTGCATAGACAAGGTACCTTTCTCAAGCCCCAGTCTCCTCCTCTTATCTGTCCAAAAAGGTTGAGGAAAATAAAGCCCTGCTGCGAGAAGCTGCTCCCAGCTGCCCTGCACGCAGTCCTACCATCAGCCGGGGTGGTAGGAAAAGTCTTCAAGCCGCCGCCTTTGCAGCTCAGCAGGCTCAGGATAACGTCTGCTGGTCACATCCACTCCTCTCCTCTTGTACCTTTTGCTGAGAAGGCAAACACAAAACAGATGTTTTAGTTTTCCTCGCAACACTGAAAACCAAAGCCATTTATTTACTCGCAAAGTACGCACAACACATACATTAGAGAAACAAACAGCAACGACAATGGGAACATCTGCCCGGAGGAAGATTTTCCATCCCGTTGAAGTCATCTTGCAAATAACTTTATAAAGACAGTTTTGCATAGTAAACAGCATCACATGCTGATGGGATAAATGCTGAAGTAGGGTTTGCTGGGACACAAACAAGTTCAAAAGAAATCTAGCTGTAATCTCTTAGGCTGATAGCAAATCCCCCTCATTCCTGCTCCCTTAGTCAACTGAGGAATATAGGGTGGAGAAAACAAGCCGTGTTGGCTTAACGCAGTCGTCAGCACGGACAGGGCTTTGCTCAGCACGCGGTGCCCTCCTGGTTCTGCCCGGTCCCAAGTCCCACACGCTTCACAGTGCCTCTCAAGCATCATCTCTGCCTTTTCTACCAAGCCACTAGAGATCTTTCTGTCAAGTAATTTAACTTGTAAAACGAAATATCCTGGAGAAACCCAGCGCTTGTAGTCACCGGGCACAGCATCCTCCTGTCCCAAGCTCATCTTTCGCCACGGTGGGCTGTGCCCCGCTTCCACCTGGATGACAAACCAGGTTTGGAAGCACTTCAGCAAAGAGCCCTTAGTCTGAAAACCTCCCTAAAATTCACACCAGGAGAACAGCGCAGAGAAACCAGATGCTAGAGATCTTGCAAAAGATAGAGCAAAGCTTGTTACTGATGCAGCAGAGCAATGAAAGCTTTTACACAAAGCCTAATGAAACAGCCTCCAGTTTTCACCATATCCCAACAGAAACCTGGTGCAACATCCCTGAGCGCCTCTGAAAAAAAAAAATCTGCTTTATTTAGATAAAAAGCTTTCTAAGTAATGGCAGACAGGGAACTGTTAGCCTGATTCCTGATTAATTTTAGCACCACAAAATTGAAGAAAGGGGGGGAACCAAACACAGGCTCAGCTTCTCCAGTGGGAAATCGCAGCACCTGCTGCTGTCACTACGGATCAGTTCCTGCTGGGATGTTGAGAAACGCACAACTGAGGCCCAAAGAGCTTGGCTGCGAAGCTGCAATCCTTCCGGGGAGCTAGAGGGGCCAAAAATTCTTTTCCATCGTTATTCACATTCCGTGATTTACTCCACACGTAACCCTGCGCAACAGCAGCTCTGGCCAAAAGGGAGCGAGGAGCAGCAGGAGCCGGGCCGGGCATCCCTCAGGAGGGGTAAGGCAGCACCCGGTGGACCTGAATCCCACACCAACGGATTTTGCAGAAGCCGAGATAAAATGCTGATTTAGATGGGATTTATCAGCTCTCTCTCTAAAAGCTAAGGAAGACAGTGCGATTGGAGATTGTATCAAAAAGCACACTGCGTAAGTCACAGAATCACAGAACTGTAGGGGTTGGAAGGGACCTCGAAAGATCATCGGGTCCAGCCCCCCTGCCAAAGCAGGTTCCTCAGAGCAGGCTGCCCAGGTAGGCGTCCAGACGGGCCTTGAATATCTCCAGAGAAGGAGACTCCACAGCCTCCCTGGGCAGCCTGTCCCAGTGCTCCGTCACCCTCACCGTGAAGAAGTTCTTACGCATGCCGGTGCAGAACTTCCTGTGCTCTATCTTGCAGCCATTGCCCCTTGTCCTTAACTCATATTGGAATTTTTTATACAAAAGCATTCAGCGTATGCTTTCTACGCCCTGGCTATCAGCTGTAGCCGCCTCTTGCTGGCTGTGAGTTGGTGGAGGCCTCTTCTGTGTCATCAAAAGGCAGGGCAAAGATTTAAAAACTCGGCTTTAGCCATTCCTCACTACACAAACAAGCCTCTCCCGTCTTGCCCTCCACATGCCCAGCCCGTCTTAACAAAGAAGATCTGCGATAACCAAGCCGGGGACTTCCCCACTGCTGCTCTCAGATGCTGCCAACTGATAAACCCGGGCACTGAACACCGGGAAAGCTGATCCCGATCTTTATTGCGTAATAAGCAACAATCTTTATCTCGGAATAAAATCCGCTCCACAGGCTGGGCTCGGTCATTTCCATCCCTTCCCTCACGTGCACAAAGTGAACTTTGAGACCCGGCCAAGAAGCTGCAAGCCTCTGGGAGGCACGAGCAGGTCGGGACGCCTGGGTTCAGCCCCAGCACCGGCAGCTGGCTGCCCTGCGCACGAAGCCACACCACGGCTACTGCCTGCAGCACCACCGTGAGAAGCACTGCCTTTGCAGGATGCCCATTAACTAGGAGAAAAATAAGGCCTACTTAATTCAGGGACAGTTTAAGGAACAAGATGCTCGCTCGTTGCTCCGTGAGCTGTTTTGGGTGGCGATACCCAGCACAGCCACAGCCAGGTGTGCTCCAGCTCACAGCACTGCCGAGGTCTCTGCTTTTCCCTTAAGCAACAGGGACAAAGCGGAGAGCAATCTAAAATAGCTCGGTAAGGATATGACAACACCGCCTTCCAGCAACAGGAAACAAGGCTGTTCTTCCTTCACCCGCTTGTTTGGCAGATACCGCGTGTGGTTTCTGCTGTTTACTCACCCTTACGCACGCTGATAAAAGGCTCACTTGGCTCCTTCAGTGCTCGCTTCCCTCCTGCCCGCAGCACACCCCGCGTCCCAGCCCCTCCAGCATTGCTCTGGCGATGCAGGCTGCCACTGCGTGGAAATTCAGCACAGCCTGAGCTTGGAAATTTTACTTCCAGCCACATGAAAGCCACCCTGGGAGGTGAGGTGCTTTGATTTTTGTTTTAAAAAACATATTTAAAGGTAGCACAGCTGCTTTCACTGAAGCTGATGGGAATTTATCAGCTACCCCAATGGAAAAAAATGTTTGAAAATCCAGAAGTCTTATCTAAAGCTAAAATAAGTTTACAAAGCCTGATCCTCACTGAAAAGCTTTCAAGCCTGCAGCAACCACAGAAGATGAGGAACTCACGTTCAAGCCCACGGGCAATTTCAGAAGCAATTCATAGGTTAAAGTCCCTATTTCCAAAGCGATGCAGACTTTGCCTCCTAAGTCACCTCTGAGCTTTTGAGCACTTTCCCCTATAGATATGTCTCACATGGGCAACACAGGGCCAGGGAGGTGTCTGCACAACCCGCCAGTGACCCCATCACTCCAACAGCTCCATCCCAGTTTCCTCAAGCCTTCAGCCAAGCAAGGGAAGGGAACTACAGAGGAGGAAACAAAGTCAAGGCCGAAGAGAAAAGGCATTTGTTATCAGCTCTCTGACAGCCAGGAACACGTCACGCCAATTCGGTTTGAATCATGCCTTAGTGCGAGAGAAAGGGAGCCGGGCTGGCAGACACAAGGAACAAGGTCTCTCGTTCACACGCCCAAGGGAAGCAGCGCAAGGGACGGTGACGTCCCCTTCCTCGCCATGTCCAGGCAGTTCAGGAGCTCACCAACGCTGCCGCAGGCGAGGACCACGAGCAGCTCCCAGGCAGCGCCGCTCCACCACAAGCACTCCGGGAGCGCTGCTGCTCCACCAGCCCCCAGAGCTCCACAGCAGCCCTTGGGAAGCTCGGCCGAGGGAGACGCAGGCTCCCTAACCGGCAGGCCTCCTGCACCCACGGGCGGTCCCGAGGCACGCTGCGGTTTGGGATTCTGCAGGCCTGAAACGCGGTGCGTTCATAGGAACGAAGACAGCGACTGAAGCACCCCGATGCTCGCTTGCTACCAACTGCAGGCGTTACGGGGAAAGCTGCCAGCTCAGGGCAGCACACAGGGCTCTGGCTGAAGCAGTACACACCGCTAAGAGTCAGCCTGCCCTTATTGCTGTGTCTGGGGACAGGAAACACGGGAGGTGGCTCAAAATCTACAGACTGACCTTCCAATCCGATTGCAGAACTAGGTATGAAGGTCAAGGCAGGGAAGAAAGCAGCTGAAATACCCGGCACCCACAATTAACCTGTGGCTCATTGGCAGAGCCACGGCAGCCACGCACGGTCCCTCGCACGCCGTCCCGACCTGGGCCAACACGCGCCAGCCCCACACGGCTCGGGCACAGCCGGGAGCTCAGCAGAGGCAGCCGCAGCACCACCGCCGTGTCGCCGCACCCACGTTTATTTAACACATCCATCAGGGGCGGAAGATACAAAGGACTGTCAAAAGACATTGTCATAAATGTCAGTGCCGCCCCGTCCTCGGTCTCTGCTCCTCCTGCTGGCACCAGCAGCCCCGCGGGGCAGACCCCGTAACCTGTCCCACAGGGCGACGCCGACAGTCCTCCAGCAGCTTACCCTGCCTTAAGAGTTTACTTCACCCAGTTCTCAAGCTGGCTATAATTAAACACGGGCCCACAGCTAACAGACAATAACAGGAGGAGTTACAATAGGAATCACAAAGCCATCTGCCCAAGGTGCTTTCCACTCCTTTCCCTCACCTTTCTGCGGGCGGCTCGCCCGGCCAGCTCGCACGAGGTGGGACACGAGGCGGGAGTATATCCTCAAGGAGCATTTGCTATTTTACAGTAACCCAGCAGCATGAGGCGAACATAAGCTCGTTATTAGCTAAGAGCAGAATCTGGGCCATCTGATGTTTAAAACTTACTTATTAATTTAGCTGCGGCTGGTAAAAGCACAATTCTGAAATGTGTGAATTCAAATCACTGGTTCCCCATCTAAGCCACGTGCAACACTTTCTACTGCAGTGCAGTTAATTAAATGGTTCTCTTTACAAATCCACTTTCCCCAGATTGCTTGCCTGAAGTCTCATTAGCCAAATTAATATGATACATACAGAGCACTTAACCCTTCAGAGGTCCCAGGTTTAACAAAAGCACAGGTTTTCCTGGAGCTGAAGCATCCCTCTAACCAATTCAGCAGGCAGACCCAGCACACAAAAACCACCCCGGTGTTACAGAACAGCCACAGAAGAATCACCCTACACCACGTCCCACACTACCTCCAAGTCTCCAGAATAAACACGTAACATGAAGGAGACTGCAACAAGCCCCCAGTTCAGTAAGGGAGGAGACTGAGTCAGAACCAAGAACCCTCCTGGAGCAGCCACCGCCAGCCCCGCTCGCTGTACCGCAACGAGCCAAAGCACATCCACGAGGTGGGAGCACACCCAGCCCCGAACACACGCCTGGCTGCCCGAGCAGACGGCCGGCTTCTGAGAAGCATCTCCTTTACTTGGGTTATGCTAACAGATCGCGCATCTCCTGGTGGCATCAACCGCCAGCCACGCTGAAGCCAGAGAGGCTCAAGCACGCCTCCGGTTACCGCTGCGGGCGCTGGGCCTTCCGTACAATGCTTCGAGTTATCACAGATTCAGAGGTCGCGTTTCAACAGAACATGAAATACATTGCAAAAATATCAACTTCAACTACAAACACCAGCTTCTGGAAGAAAATCCCATATAAAAAGTCTCCCCTCTCTGTTTCCCTCCCCTCGTTACCAGCAGTATCTAAAAACGCTCTCATTTGCAATAAACAGCTTCACTTAAACGCTTATACCAGCATCCCATCAACACGTACATAGCTTTGCCTAAGCATCGCTTGGCTTTCCACATCAACATACACAAATTACAGATGGTGCTTGGTTGTAAGTCAGTGTTAATTCAAGCAGTTCACGAAGTTAAAATCGCAGCTCTAGCTCTCCGCACCGAAGTCCTGCAGCTCCACTCCCAAGGCACCTTGCCCCGTGGGTGAAGAAACCTTGCGATCGCCACCAGGAACCCCAACGCAAACACAGAAGCTACATGGAAGAGTTTGATCCGTCGCTACCATCCCCAGCATGGATGGGAGCGACACGTTGACCGAAGCAAACACACATCAGTAAAAGTTAGTAGGCACTCAAGGCTGGAGAAGCAAAAAAAGGTGAACAACAAAACCATCTCGTTTTACATTACAATTCAGTTCAACCTTTTAAACCCCCTTACCTGTTTCAGGGATTTACACAGCTCTTTGCCCCGGGAACAGAGACACCTTGCGGAGCACAACCACGGCATCCTTTTGCTGGAAGGCACCTGCAGCCTAGCAATGATCCTGCACGGCTGCAGGACAGCACTACGTTCGTTATCCACAGGAGGTTAAAGTATGTCAAGGCAACCAGGGCAAGCTTGCATTTCAAGGTGTCTTCATCTGCATGTCACATTAACTCTAACAGACCGGCAAGCATAACACGAGAGGTGTCTGAAGCCAACGATGCCGCAGTGTTAGCTTCCTCTTCGTCTCAGCGGTTGTCAAATGTGCCCCGAAGTCTCCTGCAGCGAACACGGAGTTGTGCTCCTGCACTGGAACAGCCTTCCACGGCTCAGGAGCCCCCATACAGGAGAAGGCAGGACTACAGCACACAACATTGTCAGGATGCCTCCTTTTTTCCTCTCACCATCTGTACTACACATTGTGGTGACTGCAAGCAAACATGCAGCCGTACCTGGGACGCGATCAGGGTGCATGCACATCCGAGGCGTGTGGAACATTCGCTTCAAAACCGGTCAAAATAAGGCACTGACACCAACGCAAAGGTTTTAAATTACCAACTCTAGCTCTCGGGAACTCTTCATCCATTCAGAACTAAACCCAGCACTGCATAACTGCTGAAAAGCCCCTGGAGATGGAGGAGCGCCTCGCGTATGTCAGGAAAGGCTTTATTAACAGCATTTAAACACTCTTAAGGGCTCATTTCGCTTTTTCTTTTGGCAATTTGGTGCAAAGGTTTACGTGCAAGATTCAACGCAATCTCAAACTTTTTCTTCAAACTTAAAAAAAAAATCAAAACTAAAGCCAAACAAGTTGGGTGAACAAAACAAATCAGAAACATAAAATTCCGGAACTCCAGCTCGTCGAAGCCCCAGACTTGTACACCGTTCTGAGACGCAGGGTGGCGCTTCCCTGCTTCTTGCATGCCAGCATCAGCACCGCTTCCTCGTAAGGATGAGTAAAGCAGCAAGTGACCCCCTTCACCGCAAACCAAGGGGGTGCCACAGCCAGACAATCAACTAGATTCTTCAGATTTGGTAAAACACGCTGGTCAACGCGAAAGTGCCAGTCTCCCTGCTTCTTGCTCAAGACCCGCAACTATCATCGAGCAGCAGCAGCAGCAAGAACCCCTCTGCTGCACACAAAGGGGTCAAACGTTTGTCGTCAATTCACTTCCAGGCAGAAAAACCATTTTCCTCAAAAGAAACAATTTATTTAGAATGAAACAAAATCAGCTCAACTGTGAGCGCATGTTTGAGTGACAGCTACTTTTAAGCTGTGTGAGCCATAAAAAGGGTATTCCTTTACTTTTCCAGCAATCTTGTGTACACAGCACAAAGCAAAGAGGTCATTTTTTTTTCCACTTAAAACACGGGCATTGGCATCACAATAGCAGATACACAACTTTTTTTTTTTTAAGCTGCCATTTTAGTAAAATGCACAAATACTAAACAGATAAGCTTTCTTCCATCAAGAGGCCCATGTAAATTCCACACAAGCCACAGCTTCTCTTCCCAAAGGTCCATTAGAGCTTGGTATCCCATGCGGTTGTCTTCTGCAGTCCACCAGCTTTGCTTGCAGGAGGAAAGAAAAATGTTATTTCAATACAAACGTATACATACGACAGCTTTTCCCTCCCAGCGCTATACCACCCACGGGCACGAAGCCTTGCAATGAAGTCACCTTCTGTGTATAGATGCATAACAAGTAGTGCAGGGCTTGGTTTTGGACCGAGGTTAAACTAGGCTTACAGTACTGATGGTTACTCAACTTTCAGCAACAGTTAATGGGACACGTCAAAATAATTAACCGTGAGAAAAATCAACGGAACTTCTGACAATTCGGTTGACTTTCCTCAAAGAACATTTCCTGACGGCAACTTAACATACATGTGAGATGTAGTGTTCACAAGTTTCTCTTTTGTTATTATTTTGCTGCATAATTCCAACAGCAGGCAATTCCAATATTAAAGAGGGCAAATCAAAGACACACCTAATATCATTTAAAACTGTTACTATTCAAGTAATATTTCTCATCCATCATTTTCACACCATTAAAACTGCAGGAAGTTGTATATTCAATTAACCATTCTCTGAACAATGCGGTCTGCTTTAAGCCTGATACAAAAATCATCTCATCATTCCTTTTATAACTCACTGGAATACCTGTCCTTCGGTGCTATCTGCAGAAAGTCGTTAGAAAAAGGGGAGACAAGGGGGAAAGAACCCCAAAAACTCTGTAATTGTAGCATGGCAACGATTTCCTCCACTCTTGCTTCTGTTCAACAGGCGTACAGCAGACTCCCCACGAGTACTGCCCTCAGCACTGTTTGTCTTAAAAGCCAGGAACTACGATTTTCCAAGCCATTTTCCCTGAGTCCTCAGAGTTTTTGAACCTGTCTTCACAATTTTCATCGATTCCTCCTTCCCATTAATACTTCGGGCCTTTCACCTCAGTTACCATCAACTAGATCGTCCCACTGCCAACGCAGGAAGCCTAAACTCTCTCTCCACCCTCCACAGGGGGTCGAGCAAGTTGTCACCAAAGTATTTCAGTCTTTTGACAGCCGTATAAAAAATAGGGTTAAGATTTGCCTGGCACATAAATCGCTTCTCCCTCTGCAACGCTTAAAAGGATGCGCCAGGAGTCATAAGCCAGGAGTCTGAGACCTCCAGAGCTGATGGTAACCTCGGTGCCCACGCCGCACTCCCAGTCCGCAGCAGACCACGCACCAGACCGGAGCAAACAAAGCCACTGGCTAGCACCCAAGGAAGTTGCGTAAAGTTTCCAATTAAAAAATAATAATAATAATAAAAAAAATCTCAAACAAAAGTATGAGTCGTTTGAGGTTCTTTCCCCAAAGCATAAAGCACGGCTACAAAATGATTCAGGAAAAGGCCATCCTTTCTCCACACTAATTCAACCAACCAACCTGTGAAATATAGGAACGTCAGCTGCACATAAAGTTCAAATACTGAGCTCTGGCTAGAGCAACATAATGCCAAATACGACAAGAGAGCTGAATTCTGCTACATCTGTTTTGCTCTATACAGAAGCGATGTTACAGACGGGCTTCTCGCGCTCAGCCCTGGCCAAGATGACTTTCAGTGGACAGCTGCTCCAATGGGGCACGCTTCGGACCTAAGAGAACAGCACGGCCGCCAACGCTGTACCAGACGCGGCGGCAGCGCGTGGCTAAGTGCCGGCAAAAAAATATTGCCGGTCAACTCTGTTTTGACATTAAATACCCTCAAAGGGTGTTAAAATCCTTGCTTGCAAAACAAGAGCAGCAACCACAAATAAACCAGATTTAAAGAAGCAGGTACTCCGTTCGGTAAGAAACCAGAAAACCTGGAGTCAAATACAGCCTTGCCTGTTCCTTACTGCCCTCCAGCACAGCTCAACTTGGACTGACGGAAGCCAGTGGCAGGTACCACCACTGGTATTTTACGAGGAAAAAAGGAGGCGCACCCAAGATGCTCCCCCTGAAAGGGATCCCACAGCGCCCCGGCTAGCTGGCACGAGTTTGCTTTGACAAGCTGCGTTGACCCCAAGTTTTACGGGCTTTAAGACAGGCGTCTGCTGCGTGTCAGCGTAACAAACACTGTGCTTCACGAGCTGAAACGATGTTAGTGCTTCTTTCTGGGTGTTGGGCAGGTTTGAATTCCCAGCACTTCAAGAGCCTTTCCTTTAAAACCCTGTGCTTGCAGGTGACTCACGTTAATGCCACCAGAGAACTCACTCTAAATGCAAGAAGCGCTCAGAGCAAGTTAGCAGCAGCGTTGGTTACACGCAAACACACAACAGACACCTGCAAGAATTAAAACAGACATTCTTTGCGGTAAGTGGTAAATACGCTGTATCTTCTCAAACAGTTATTTGCATTACTGGTGTCATTTCAAGAAATTCTCGTTGTTAATAGTAAGATGAACAGCTGAGCGTCTGCCGTCTGTATCTACTACATTCACGCTGAAGGACAACAATCCAGGAATCCTGGATTTCACCCTCAAACACTTAAGAGCATTAAATGAGGCTTGTATGTTTCCACTTCAAAAGAAAAGTAGCTCTAAAACCAAAATTTGTTTTCAAGATACGCTGCCACATTCGAGCTCTCAGTTCTCCGCGACGCCTGGGACGCAACAGCTGCTCCTTCTGCTCAGGAAAAGGAACTCGCACCACAGACACGAGAGCTCCCTGTGAAGAGCGGCTCCGTGAAGTGGCATTACAGAAATTCCCCTCAGTGACAGCGAATCTCGAGCAAGTACTCTCAAACTTGGCTTCTGCGTCCACAGAATACATTCAGCGCCTCTCCTCCTTCAGGTACTACTGGCAACCCATCCCACATCTGAATTTGATTTGCGTGTCATCTAAGTTGAAACAGAAATCAACTTCCCCGCAGCAATTACCCAGGGGACGCACGGGAGCATCAACGGAGCGAAGCAGCGCTGCGTTTACATTGCCCGTCTCCGAAAACGTGGCTAAGTGCAAGGTTACATTCTGGCTTTAAGTGCAAGATTACATTTTAGGGCCCTCATAGATACAGTCAGATTGACACTTCAGTTCAGAAGCTAGCTGCAACACCCTTGCGGTCGTTAGACAGAACGAGAGACCTGGCTCCCTTCCTCCCTCGTGGCTGCCCGTACCAGCACGGCAACCAGAGCGTGGAGCACAACGAGGGGAGAGACGCACAAGAGAAAATGAACAAAGTTCTTTGGGAAAAAGGCAACCTGCCTCCTCCTGGAACAACGTGACAAAGAACTCTCACCTCAGCATCCCGAACTACTGTTAAACTTCTCCAAGATGCTGAAAACACCGTGCTCCAGGTTATCACAGAATTATAAACCTCATGTAATGCCCACTGTACTGTACCTGAAAAGTCTCTAGCAGACAGCAGTTCCTTGCTATTAACAAAGAGGTAAAACGATAATGAGAACTTTTATGTAATTAAATTATTACAGAATTAAAACCATCTCTGGAGAGGAGCACACTTGCTCAGAGTTTGCACTGTGGAACCAGACCCCACTGTACCTGCAACTCTTTGAAAAAGGCAGTAAAACCAAAAAAAACACAATATAACTAAAGATTTTCTTAAAGCACCTCCTTGTTTCTTGCATACCAGAGTAAGCACAAGACATTCATGGTTTGTAACAAAGTCCTCAGCTATTTACCAGACATTGTCACTGCTACAAACCCAAAGTGCATATATGGGATACAACAGAACGGAGAGAAATAGGAGAAATACACCTGTTAAAAAGCATACCTTCAGTGCATGCATTTTGTGGGGCCGGATGAAATTATCAAACACCCAATAAAGGAATTCACGTTCTGCAGTGTACCCAAGAGCAGGTGCTGGTCACCTGAAAGAAATCAACCTCGAGCCATGCAACTCAAAGGGAAACCGTTCAGGCTCCTGAGGAAAGGGATCGTGCGTGCCGAAGGGCCGCTGGCCTGAGGCCGTCACCGAATTTCAGTGACTCAAAAAGGAGCTGACACCAGTCCGCTAGCAGGGATGTGGTTTTCCATTTAAAATACTGAGTGCTTTAAATCTGGTCTTAGCCTTGTAACTCTAGAGAATGAGCTATCGAACTTGCTTTAAAATACATGAAATGAAAAAAGGACACGAATCAAAATGACGAAGACGGGAGTTCGTTCTTCCCCCCCTCCCCCAGTTTTTTCTTTTTTTTTTTTCTTTTTTTCTTTTTGTAAATCAAAGCAGGCCTAGCCTCCCAGCTATCCCCACGGATAAGGGATTCTCAAAACATCCTATTCATACTAACGGCTAACCAACCTTTCTGGCTTTTAACTTTATAGAAAAACGTAGTAACAGAAAAACGGGCAGGGAAAGTCACCTACAAACAAAGATCTAATTAAAAATAATGACAGGGCTGGCTAAGGCTGTATCCCATAGCACCTGGCACACGCTGGAGGGGCTGCGTGGAGGAGTAGGCAGGGTCGGGTACAGGGAACACGAGGGCCTTAGGACGCCCCACGGACAATGATCATGACCAGATAGTCGTCCTCTGATTTGGCCAGCGCCTTGGCCGTGGAGTCCAGGAACTGCTGGGAGAAGTCGCAGGGTGGAAAGGCGTGCAGGACCCCGCTGTTCTCCTTGTCTTTGTTGCCCCCCACAGGGAGGCTGATCACCCCAGCAGCCTGCTTTTGCTTTAGATAGGACACCAGATTCCTGAGTGGCCTCTGGGTGGAGGTCGTGGCGGCCTCGCTAGCTCCAGCTGCGGAGCGGCTGTCCGACGTGCCAGGCACAGCCAAAAGGATGGCGTAGCCGTTGGGGCCCGCCACCTTGATGCGGCGGTTCACCTCGTCCAGCTTGGGCTGGTCCAGACGAAGACGCTGGGTGATCTTGAGCTGAGCTACTTTCCCACCAGTCGCTCCTTCCACTAGGAGACTGCTGGCAACTCCGAGGTCCCCCTGAAGCAGATGCATATTGGACGGGAAATTGCTGTTCTTCAGCAGAAGCATCCCCTGCCACGCCAAGCACAGCTTGGAGGCTCCCCCCGGCTGCGACGCTCCGTCCTGCTGCTGTTTCTGAGGTGGAGGTTTGAGCCGGGAGCCTCCGCCACCTCCTTCCGTAGCACGTTCGTCCTTTTTGGCTGGACTTTTGCACTCCTGCGCAGCGGCTGCCGCAGCACGGTGCTTCCGCTCCCTTTCGGCAGAATTCTTGCGGTCGCGCTTTTCGTTCTGGCCCCGCTCCAGGCTGCCCCTGCGCGACTCCCGGATGGGCGAGGGCCGCTCCAACAGGAGCAAGCGGGAGGACGCGCGCTCAGGGTCACTGCTGTAACGCTCCCTCCCTGCAAGGAGCTCTGGACTGCGGTCGGGGGGAGAGCTGGTGGCCAAACAGTGACGCTTTCGGGAGGAAGAGGAACGCTCGCTGTCTGGAGAGCGGTCCAAGTGCCGGCCTCCGTCCTCTGCCAGCCTCCGTTTTCTGGGCTGCTCCCTACTACTGCTGCCCAGCTCCCGCTCCCCTCGGTCCCGCTCCAAGGACCAGCCATCCCGACGCCGTTCCAGGCTTTCCAGTGGGTCATAGGCAGCTGCCCGGTTACTCCTGTCCCGTACAGGGGGCGGGGGTGGCACCCACTCTGTCTCGGGATAAAGGTCTCTGTCACGGTCTCTATAGAGTAACGGTGGCGTCCTGTCCCGGGCCCCCCGCAGCGGGTCAGGCGGGGCCCCCCTGTGAGCCCCAAAAGCAGCCGCCTCTGCCACTAGCTCGTAATGAGCAGGGGGCGGCAAGGGCAGAGGCTGCAGGTAGGGCTGCTGGTACCGATGCTCAGTATCCGCAAAGTCTACGCGGAGCCGGCGATCCGGCCCGCCCAAGGGAAAGCCACGCATGTGGGCACAGGCGGCCTGCGCCGCGTCCAAGCTCTCGTACTGGATGTAGGCCCACGAGTCACCTTTGCGGTAATCAATCGTGCGAATGGTGCCAAAACGATCAAACTCCCTGGCCAGAGCAGCAAGGGGCACCCAGGGCCCAAGGCCACCCACCCAAAGCCTGGTAGTCGGAGTGGCTTTACCATACCCAATCTTGATGGGGTTGCGCAGCAGCACCTTTCCTGACATGGCCAGCTTGGCCCGGTGCGCCATGTCCAGATTTTCAAATTTTAGAAAACCGTACGTGCTGGTTTGCCCACGGCCCGGTCTTTTGATGTCCACCTCAGTGATGACCCCAAAACGGTCAAAGGCTCGGCGTAAATCTGTCTCGCTCACAGTGATGTCCAGGTTGCCCAGAAACAACGTGCGGTTGGCCCTCTGGTCGTCCTCCGGGCTGATCTCCTCCTCGCCGGCGGCTCCGGCGCCCCCGCCTCCTCCGCGGAAGCCCCCGGCCGCCGCCACGCCGGCCACCCGCTCCAGCCCGTAGGCCGGCCGCACTCGTGCCTCGTAGAAGCCCCCGTAGTCCCTCTCCCTCTCCAGCTCCCTGGGCAGAGGAGGCGGAGGTGGCAGGCGGCCGAGGGCGAGCTGCTGCAGCCGGTAGTCTCGATAACCCAGCGCCCCGCCACTGCCGGCGGGTGACAAGGCCCGCTGCGTCGCCCCGGCCGGGGGGTGCCGCACGGCCGCCGCCGCTGCCGCCGCGACCCCCACGGCCGCCGTGCCGTAGGGCGACTCCTTGTCCAGCAGCGCCGGGGAGCGGCTGCCGCGCCGCCGGCCGCTCCCTCCGCCGCTCCCCACGTAGACGGCCTCGATCTTCAGCGGGCGGTCGTAGAGCACGAGGCGGCCGCGGGCGTGCTTGGCGGCGCGGGCATCCTCGGGCCGGCGGAAGTTGACGAAGGCCACCCGCTCGTCCGCGGCGCCGGTGCCGGGCGGGAGGCGGCTGATCTTGACGCTCACGTCGCCGAAGCGCTTGAACTCGTGGAAGAGCCCGTCCTCCACCGCCTCGTCGCTCAGCGCCGAGCCCAGCTCGCTGATCTTCAGCGTCTTGTACTCGCCGCCGCCGCCCGACTCGGAGGACGGGGCCGCGGCCGCCGGGGCCCGGGACTCGCCCCCGCCGCCCCGGCCGCTGCCGCTCCGCGACGGCT
>CM021790.1:343509-471800 GCA_011076525.1 Nettapus auritus
CCCGACTGCCCGCCCGCCGCGCTCACGCACCCGCCGCCATCTTGGAAGCCGCGGCGGCCGCCGGCCCCGCCCCCTCGGCGCCCATTGGCCGCCCGGCGCCGGCCCGCCGCCCTCGTTGGCCGCCTCGGCCCCGCCGGGCGGAAGACCCGCCCGGCTCCGCGCTCTCCTCGTGGCGATTGGCTTAGGGAGCCGTCCGTCCGCGGGCCGGCCTCCCGCGCCCGCGAGGAGGGGGCGGGAAGAGCCGTGCCCACACCTCCCGCCCCGCCCCGCCCGCTCACTGGACGGTTAGAAAGGGCGCGGCCTTCTGATTGGGCGCCCGGGCCTGTCAATAGCGGCTGCCGGGCGGTGAGGGGCCCTCCTCCGCTCGCCGGCCATTGGGCGAACGGATCTCTTCCTTCTGATTGGCTTTTTTACCTGCCAGTTGCAGCGGTCCCGCCGCGGCCCCGCCCCGCCGCTGGCCATTGGTCCACTCGCCCAGACGCGGGTTCCCATCGTCCCTCTCAAGTTCTCGCGAGTAGCCCTTTACCCGCCCCTTTTCTCCATTGGCCTCCGCTAACCCGGCCCGCGCTGCTCTGATTGGTCGAACGGTCTGCCGCTCCCGAAGAAGCGCGGGCTGCTGCTCGCGCCCCGCCCTTCCTTTACCATTGGGCTAGAAAACCTCCTCCGGCATCCGATTGGGCGCAGCCACATAGCTTGCGAATAGGCTACCGCGGCGGTCAGTCACGCGTTTTCTGACTCCGATTGGTCTTCGCGTGGAGGAGGGCGGGATCCCGGCAGGTGCCGGCTCCGGCTGCTCGGAGCGCGCCCGGGGCGCTGGGGCCTGGCGGGTTCCCGGGCCAGGCCGCCAGGGCGGGCGGGCAGTCAGGGCGGCGGGCAGCGGGCAGCCGAGGCCGCCCGTCTCAGCGTCGGCCCCCCCACGGCCCGCCTGAGGCCCGGCGGAGCGCACTGGGGCCGTTCCCCCACGCCGCGGCCTCCTCTCCCCTCCCCTCCGGCCCGCAGCAGGAGGCAGCCGAGGGCAGGCTCCGGCTTCAGCCCGCTGCCGGGGCCCGGGGTCTGGGGGACGCAGCCCCCCGGAGCAGATGCCGGCCGTGCAAACGCGGCCTCTGCGCCCCTCCTCGTGCCGTGCTGCAGAGTTGCCCCCGCTTTCCGCCGCCTTCAAACCTTCAGGCACCAAACCGGGCGTATCCGGGCAAAGAACCCCACGAGCACGCTGCAGTGGGAAGAACTTCATTTAACACACCTTCATTTAGCCCCTGAGCCATGTTTAGTAATCGCAGTAAGGGGGCTGAAACGAGAGCAGAAAGCACGGTGTTCCCTTGCCCTGCCTCTGACTGAGACGTCCCTGCGGCTCTGTGTCACCCGGGGAAATGAGATCTCGCCCCGGGAACGGCTTAATCCAACAGGGAGAATTGCAACAGATTGTTTAATAGCAGTCCGTTAGGCTGCATTTCTCCCTGTCAGCTCATCTCCTTTTGACAGAGATGGTACGCAGAGGCTCCCAAAACCGTGGGTGGGTTTTGAATGGTGGGTAAATAGCTGACACCTAAATATAGACCTAGGAGTGGTAGAAATTATGTTTGAAATATATGTTGAGCTTTAGAAAACAAGTTCCTCCTATGTAACAACACCGAGTTAACCTAGCATGCGTATTGGAGACAGACCCACAATGACAAAGGAGATAGCTCATGTGGACAGAATTAGCGCGTATGGGAGACAGATACGGTTGTGTGGGTGTGGGTCAGCCAGATGAAATGATACAAAGGTATGAGACGGAGGGGTAGCACCGCGGGCACGGAAGAGCAGTGGGTGCGTGAGACACAGAGAATGGCCCAGGAGCCTGACAGACAGGCTTATCGCAACCGCTGCTCTTGTCTGATCCGTGCTGCTTTCCTGGGGAGACACATGAGAAGGATCAAACACGGCCACTTCTTGCCGATAGGAAAATCACTGTTCTGTCAGGGTGTTACCATGTCACAGAAACGCCTCGCTTCCAAGGCCGGTGTTGGAAAGGATTCTGGAGCCTGGGGTGGGATTGCCTCAGGAAAGAGATCTTGCCTGGCACAGCATGCTTTGGGGAACAGAATATCCCAGTTTGAAATAAAACGAAGCATCACCTTGTTTTGGAACAGACACACCCACGTTCCGTACAGGTACCCTCCTTGCCCAGTACCTCTCCCATGCATCCCATGGCGTCTGTCAGAGCAGAGGAAGCACTCCTTGGCCAGTCACGATAAAAAATACGGGGAAAATCCTATATTACCATATTTCAGCTGCACCTTTGAGGCTACATCTGGTAAAACCTGGCATAGCTCCACAGGCTTGAGAGGAAATGCATCACTTTAAACAACTAGCGACAGAGACTTCTATCTGCTGAGCTTCTAACTGTTTCCTTGTGGTGCCTCAGGTTGCGAGCGATACCCAAATTAAAATTCCACAGCTGATGAGTCACAGTTTAAGAGACCTTGGAGGAGCACTGGGCCACATCGATGAAGGGACAGGCTCTCCTGACAGGCATTTCATATGATTTCTGTCCTCCAGACCTGCTCCTTCCAAGCAGAGACATCTCCAGAGTTTTTCCACCTCTGCATCAGCTGGCAGCAGATGCAGATCTGTCTAACGTGCAGGTTGGCAGCACTGCTGCATTTGGGAGAGGGTTTTGGCAGCGGGGAAAGGCTGCCAGCACCCAAAATGAGCTCTGGAGAAAAGCATGCTTTGTCAGACCCAAAAAATGGTCCTGCGTAAGCAGGAATCGCTCCCCAGGCCCAGGCTAGATAACAAGCACTCTGTCTGTGTTTATTTACGTGTATGAATAATTAAGGTGCCAGATGGCCCTGGAGCCCCTGGCCTAGATAGAGACGTCTAATTACGTTTGGTGTCAGTGGGAGCTGGGCATCGAGGTCCCTCTGTCGAGCTGGGCTCATCCTGGAGGATACTTGGGTGTTGCCAAACCAGAGAAACTTGCTGTTTTCTGCAGAAACCTTTCTCTGGAGTTTAAGCGTGCGGCTCCTTCTTAAAGCCTGGATGGAGATGGCAGCAGAGGAGCCAGTGAGCCTGATGGAGAGGCAAAGAGGGCTCCCATCAGGATGCTGAGCCGCACTGCCTGACTGACGCGGGCTGAAGACTTGCGAGCATCTCAGCTGGGGAGGTGACTGCTTGTTGGCAGCTTTGCATTGTCTTTCTTCCTGGAGATGCACTTGCATCCCAGCTGGCCATTAGAGATGTCAAAATACATTAGCTTCACTTAGGTGAGGCTACAGGAGCCCTCCCAGGAGCTGGGCTGCCAGCGCAGGAGCGAGCTGGCTTGCACCCTGACCCTCAACACCACAAAAGGGAGGCAAAAGCTTCCCCCGTGCAGTCACTGCAGTTCTCGCCATGACCTCTGCCTTCGCCAGCAGAAAAAAGCTGGAGATCGTCCACCCTGCAGGATCATAGTGAGGTTTGGCAGTGAACTGCGAGGCAGCTCCCAGCACCTCGAGGAAAGACAGGAGAGAGCGGGCTCCTTCCTGCAGCTCAAAAAGAGGTGCCTGGGGTTTGCTCGCAGCCTCTTGTGGAGCCAGCGTGGAGATGGGGCTTTCAAGACTCCTCGCCCTGCCCCAGCTCCTGGCTCGGTTCTCCCGTTGCGCCAAGTGGTGACAGACAGTCCCTGTGAACATCTCAGCCCCGAGGAATCGGCCTGGGCTTTATTCCTGGTTTGTGCTGGTGTGCTCGGTGGGGACTGGTCCCTCACCGCCCGATTTTCACCCTGTGCAGCTCAGCTCCAAAATCAATCAGGAGCACTCGGTAACTGCCCAGCTGAAGTCGCGCTCTCTTCCCCGCGCTTCAGCCCAGCTCGGCAGCGCCTCGCGGCCTCCGACGGCAGCTCCGGCAGCAGCTCCCCAGGCGAGGGGCCCCCTCCATGCCCCAGACCCAGCAGCATCTTCGAGCGTCCCCGGCAGAGGGCAGCGGCAGCCCGGGGATTGCCGGCCGGGTCCCTTCCCCTCCCTTCACCCCGTTTCATTGCTTCTCCTCCGCTGCGCGGGGAAATGCACGGGTTTAATAAGTAATGAAGGAATTTATGGAGCCATTAGCACAGTAATTGTTCACTTTCCACCTAATAATCAGAGATTAATGGAAAGGGAAGAATAAACCCCAAAGCAGAGAGAGGATTCAGGCAGCATCAGGGAGCCAGGGCCACATCCTGCGCCGAAGCCCAGCACCCAGAGGACACCCGGCACAGGCGTTCAGCATTACGAAGTCTCGAGCAGCTGGGGCTCCTCCGTGCTCCTGGCCTCCCGCCCTTCCCTGTCCCCAGCCACCCTCCTCAGGGGCACGCTGGGGACAACCCCCCTCTGGACAGCAATGTCCATATGGGATGGAGGCACCAGATGTTGGGTACCTGTCCCAGGAAGGTGCGAGGTGAGTTCCCTCCAGCCCTTGGGTTTCCAAGCTGGCAGCTGTGGGCAAAGCTTTGCTGCTCAAGGAGACCCTTTTGCGCAGCGTAACGGGATCCCCTGCAACTTGGAGGAGCAGTGAATAATTCACGGGCTCTGGCAGATCATGCGGCCCTGGGATCTTATCCTTCCTTCAGCCCAAGATGCTCCTAGGAACAAGGGGACCTTCCTACTCCTGAAGCACTGGGGGCTGAAAAACACTTTTGGATCTCAGAGCCAGTGGGCGAGCGGAAGCAAAGCACATTGTGCTGCTCCCAGCTGTCCCAGCACGTCACCCGCCAAGCACCAGCCCTGCAGCACCTTCACACCGTCCTCCTGGGGGAATCATGCTGAGCACTTGTCTCTCTCCTCGAAGGCATTTCAAGACCACTTCCATCCCGTGCATGTCCACCCCTCCTGGTCCACCAGCAGCTCCATCGCTTCCCTTCCAGAAGGGCCAGGCTCAGCCCTGAACCTCTGTGGCCATTCCCAGCTGCTGTGGCCCAAGGAGCAAAGATGGGCAGCTCTCACCCAGGCAGAGTTACTCCTGGGGGAGGAAAACCGCGATGGACTGGGTGGTTGCACAGCAGGTGCCCTGGATTTGGCCTGCTGATGGACATTGAAGGAAGGTGACCTTGTTTTGGAAGCCCCAAAGGACCAGCACGTGGCTGCATGCTGCATCGAGGCAGTTGACGAGCACGAGGAGGTGGCTGGGAGCCACCTCGCCACCCCTGCCCCGCGTCTCCCCCTCCTCCACCCCAGCAGCCTCTGTCCCTCCAACCTGCACTGGATCCCGTGGGTCTTCATCAAAAACCGTTCCGTACATTTGGTGCCTGGAGCTCCCTCAGCCATGGACTATGAATTCTTGCTAAATATATATTTAAGGGAGTCGTGGGGATATTTTTAAATGACCCCTGAAGCTATTTCTGCTTAATTTCCCTCACTTTTCCTCCGTCTCTCTCCCTGATCTTCTCCTCCGCAGAGGATGAGAGCTCATTTTCATCTCTCCTGTCTGGGCGACGAGGAGCCTGGCTGAGCTCAGACAAAAGCCAGTGCAACAAAGAGCAGACAGAGCTGAGGGAGAACAGCACCCGGGGCTGGTCCAGCCCAGAGCAACCAGGGTGAAAAACCCCTCCGCAGCCCTGCCCAGGCACACAAGGGGCTTTCGGCCCCTCTCTGATCTCAGAGGAGAGGAAACCCAACCACTCAGCACGAGACCTGCTCGCAGTCCTGGTGCTGGGGCCAGCCTTCAGCCCACGCTCAAAAGCAAAAGCACCCCCGGCACGCTCCCCTCACAGCGCAGCCCCACCGCTGACTCTCTCCACTCAGCCCACGCCATTTCACTGCTCCGCGTCTCGGTTCCCCCTCGGACACCTGGGGGTAATCACCCAGCCCCACAGCCGGGGGGCCGGTGCCTCCCAGCCCCGCAGCTGGAAGAGGTTATTTTCTGAGGCAGCCCTCAGGGAAGGGCACTGGGTGTGCACGCACACACATGTGGATTTATTACACCTAAATGCTGCCAGGAGAGGCATACAAATGAGTGAAGAAGCCAAGAAACTATTTGTTTAACCCTTTCAGCCCCATGGCAGTCCCCTGCCCCATCCTCTTGCTGGTGCCCTTGAGAAGCTGCCCTTGTTCATCGTGGGCAAACGCTCGTTCATCTTCCCTGCAGGTGTGATTTGCCCTTCAGGCTCTGCCCATGGCCCATGCCATCAGTCCTGTTCACAGGCCATTAACTCCAGCATTGAGCTCTACCCCTCCCTCCCCTCACCCCGACTGTTTCAGTTTGTGCATTTCTTAGATTTTTGCCTGACTCCTTTGGGTGGGTTTAGTGGAAGCAGCAGCATTGCCTGATGGCTTCCAGCAGAAAGGGGAGAAATGTTCCTCTGTTCTCTCTCAGTGGCTCTCCATTGCCTTCTTCCCTCCCAAATTTCCTCACATGGAGCCTGCCATTTGCTTTCCTCCAGCAGTTCCCCTGCTGCTCAGGTGCTTCCAGGTGCCTCCAGTCTGCAAGGCACAGCCTGACCAGGCTCCCTATGGGAAATGCAGACAAGATCAGGTAGTAAAGCAGGGAGGGAATCAAGCTCCCTGAGCCTGAAGCAGGATTTAACCCCTGTCTGCACCATCCTGGTGGAGCAGCCCCATTCTGAAACCTGCATTTCACCAGTGAGATTTAACCATCAGGGTCCAGCCTGGACTTCCCACAGACTCCTCCAAACCATCCCATAAGGCAGGTGGAGGAGCATGGACATGGAAACAGACATCTCACAGCCCAAGGACACTCAGAGCTTAGGGTTTGATCCAAGTCTCTCCAGAAAGCTTTATGAGACTCAAGTTGCTTCTCCCTGGTGTTTAATGACCCCGGGGTAGAGGCTGCCAGTAATCAGGTCACCATCACTGCCGAGACGCAATAACCGCTGCTGACACTCTCGGTGCATTCATGGCAAGCTACATTGCACGAGTTGGTGCAGCCTGTTCCTCCCTGGGTGTTTGCTACACATTCAGGAGTTTGGCACTGCAGTTGTTTCTCACACCTCAGTCAAAGGCAGACTTGAGCTGCTGCAAATATTTGTCTGCTTGCTGGAAAAAAAAAAAAATATATATATATATATATATATAATATATATCAAAAGTCAAAAATAATGGCTGGGAGGTGGGATGTAGGAGCTGTGAACAGGGGAAACTACATGGCTTACTTCTTACCACAGGTCCTTTGAAAGCCCTCTCATGCTTTCAGTCTTGGAGGTGCTTCACAAACTGTTGCATCCACATTTCAGCACAGCACGGATCCAGGATCCTTCTCTCTTAGGAGCTCAGCAGCACCCACATGCTACATACAACCCAGCACACCTGGTGAGAACAAGTACAAATGGGGAGATGCCCTGAAACGCCTCTTGGAGGGGGAGCCTGACCCCAGGAGCCCACTGCAATGAGGAGAAGAGACCTTACAGCTTGACCACACGTTACACCAAGTGAGAAGAGTCTTGTGCTGCGACCTGCACACCTGAGCTAACCACTCTGCCTCCCCACTGCCGACAGCTAGGCAGCCCCAGTGCTGCTGCTGAGGCATCCCCAGGCCATGCCCACGAACCAGCCAGGATGGCTGCAGCTGCCTGCCAAGAGCTTCTGTGGCAGAATTGCTTGCAGATGCTCTTGGTGCAAGTCCAGGACACCCCGAGCTTCTGCAAGCCAGACCTGGGCATGCAGCGCAGAGCAGACCTGCACTCCCTCGCCCTGGCTCTGGCTGCACTTCAACAGCGTTGCTGCAGGAGGCCGGGTGATGGAATGACAGAGGGAGAAAATGGTCTCCTTCACTGTTAACTCAGTTTTAAGTGAGGGACAGCAGAATATCGTGCATGATGCTGTCACCCTTTACATTTCAGAGGAACCAGAGCTTGCTCTTGCCTAACAGCAGCATTTGGGTGCATGGCAGGATGGAGAAGCTCTGCAGGACGCGGGAACAACCCATAGAGCAGTGCTGGAGACACAACCTCAGCTGGGGCACCACAGAGCAGGGAAGTCTTTCCCTGAAGTACCAGCACCCCACTGCATCCCTTCTCTGGCTCCCGAGGGAAACCCAAGTATGTAGGCTGTAAAACAGGGCAGTTCAGAGCCCTCGGTGTCCCCTCTACCTCACATTACTTTTCCTTCTTGTCCCCTTTTGTCACCCCAATCCTTTCCCCAGCACTGGTGATCTCCCACACTCCCCACACCCAGCCCTCCTCTTCAAATGCTCCCCTCCTCCTTCAAAGGGCCCCTGCAGGGTGCTGGGGGCAGAGGACGGCTCATGGCAGGCTGTGCCCAACCACCCGTGTGGCCCCAGCACCACACTAGGGACCTGCTCAAAGACAGACTGCATACCACAGTACAGCAATGACGAGAGATGGGTCTCAGCGAGGAGCTAGCATGAAAACCCACGTCCTTTCTGCACCCAACCAGCTGCATGGAGAGGGTGGCTCTTTTTGGGGTGCTGAGGCAGCACTGTGCACCGCATTGTGGGGAGGTGGCAGACGTGCACATTGCTGGGAGGTGACATTGCCTCCACCCAGCATGGGCAGGAGCAGAGGGGACTGGTTTAAAGCCATGTCCATCACTGCAGCCCCACTGCAGGGTGCAAGAGTGGCTCCAAGCTGCCCAAGGGGAGGTGGAGCCCACCCAGCACCTCAGCACCCAGAGAGGCTTCATCTCCACAGAGATCCCCAGAGGACCAGAAGGGCCTTGCCCAGCTCAACAACATGGTGAAAAACCATCCCTTTGCGAGCACGGCTTGCAAAAAAACCAAGCATACAAGCTGACGAAAACCAGGTCCTGTCTTGGTCATTCCCCTTGGCAGCCCTGCTGCCTCCGTCCCGGTCCGCTGGATACCTTCATCACTCTGAGCCAAGGATTCACAGCGAGGGCTCTCAGCTCACCGCTCAGGCAGGCGCTGTGCTGCCACCCAGAGAAGGACTCCCAAGGACGTGAGCTCAGGGCGGTCGCACTGCAACTCACTCTCCTCCATCAGCTGGATTAAGGACCAACCCTACCCCTCCGCCAAGGACAGTGGAACAGGGTGGAGCAGGGCTGCGACCACACCAAGGTGACCAACTCCAGGTTGCCAGGGGCTAACCTCCAGCACACAGAAGGGGAGGTAGCACAAACCTCCATAAGAGCATCACACACCCCAGGTCCCAGCTCAGGGGCAGCTCTGCAGCCTTTATCCCCCCTTCTCTCCCCTCCTCCTCCTCCTCCAGCCGCTTTCCCCACAGGGAGACAGGCAGCAGCTGAGATAATTTACCATTTAATGTGGGCAGATGGCTTAATTTAAACAAAATCAGAGAGGAGGGAAGCCAGGCTGTGAATGCCTTGATGAGTTCAGGCTGTTCTCTCTTCCCTCCCCCTCCCCATGCAACCTTTCTTCAGCAGCAGGTAAGGTCCCCAGTGCCAGGATCCAGCCCCAAAGGCTCCTTGGGTCCTGTCATCCTCCCTGAGCTTCGCTGTGTGGGACGAAGAAAAAAAAAATCCAAGTGCAGCAAAAGTCAACATCCCCCAAGCCCTTTTGCAGCTCAGTTTGGAATACAGAGACCCTGGAGATCTTCACCTGGAGGGGTTGGTTTGGCTGGCAGCAGGCATGAGGGTGGTTAGAGGTGGTAGCATGGCCACCCCGAGCTTGTGCCTCAAGGATTGCAGGGACAGAGACCAAAGGGACTGCAGGTCCTATGCT
Organism: Nettapus auritus; assembly: GCA_011076525.1. Taxonomy (NCBI): domain Eukaryota; kingdom Metazoa; phylum Chordata; class Aves; order Anseriformes; family Anatidae; genus Nettapus; species Nettapus auritus. Next base: position 353,122 of record CM021790.1, read on the forward strand.
GCAACAGGCTAAATCCCTTACTTCACCTGTTCTGTTCCTTGGGGTCAGCCCAATGGGCAACATACCCACGAATCACTTCCAAAACTCCCCATCAAGCTGTGCCTCTGCCCAAGGCTTCATCACGCTCCCAGCTCTTCCCCATCTCAGAGACTTCCACCCCCAACCAAAGCCTCCTCGAGCTTCAGTCACGCAGGTCCCATCTTGTCCCACTGAGCCCCTCGCACGGCGAGGCCCTGCCTAGGCTGGAGCTTCCAGGGCTGAAACATCCCAGCTCCGCTCGGCCGCAAGGGCCAGCTGGGGTGGGGAGGCAGATCTGAGCCGACATCATCGCCAGGGCCCGCTGGTGAACACAGAAGATAATCAGCAAAGTTATCATCAAGCACTTGGTGTTCAGCACTGCCGTTTCCTACCCGGGTATTAACCCAGCACGGCTCCCTTTGCTCACCAGGAGAGCCAGGCAGCTAGTCCTGTTCCAGGCCAGCATCGTCGACCACCGCCATCCCCTCCTGCAACCCTGAGAGGGGGAAAACACCCACAACGGTTGCACCAACCCCCGTAATTTCCAGAACAAACACGGCGGGATCTTATCTGTCAAGAGACGGAGATTTTCCTATAATTACCCACATCCCCTATGCAGATAACAAATCCATCTCGGTTATGCAGAGTTTTCATAACAGGTTGCATGGCCGTAGGTGATTGCTTTAAAAAGCTACCCACCCATGGAGTTGTGCTTTCTGTGCTCGTTCCCTCCACAGTAATAAGCGCTAATAATAAAGCTTAGCACCACGCAGCATTTCATGGCCTGTCTAATGCAGGAAGTCAAAGTGGCTGAACACAATGGTCTCTTCTAGCCACAAAAATAATAATAATCCAAGGAAAAAGCCAATGCAGCCTTCTGGAGGTGGCAGAGCATGGTCTGAAGGGCTGGCAGCCTTGATTTGGGATTTAAAAGCTGAGTCTGGGAGTTAAATGAGGTGCCCTTGGCTGAAGAGTGCATCGATGGCAGAAGCCAGGGCTGGAGGTTTGCAGTCCCTTGCTGCCCTCCCACCTGTGTCCATGAGCCTGCCCTGGGCGCAATGGGCTTGTGCCAAATGTGGCTGAATTATTCGCATCTCCCCCCAGCAATTTTCTCCACCATTACCCTAATTCGCCCCCCCCCCCCCCCCCCCCCGCCCTGGCGGGTCGCTCAGTCGAGGCTGCAGGGTCTGGGGAAGCGGCACGGTGTCGGATCTGTGCAGAGCAGCTGCTCTGAATGGTGGCTGCAGGCGGTGATGAGCGGGACTGATAGCCAGCAAGGCTGCCTCGCTGCCACTGATCCGAATTTCAATCAGGCTGGGAGAAACCCATCCACCCGCATCCTCCACAGGGAAGAAAACAAAACAGTCCTTGGGAAGCTACTGAGATGCAATTAGCAATGGGGAACAGAGGTGGAACATGGGGTAGGGTGGACTGGAAGGTACCTGCTGGGGAGGTAGTGGAGTCACAGAGAGTTTTGTTCCGCTGTCTGGACACCTGGAGCACAAAAGCAGCAAGGAAGTGTGGGGAGAGGAGCCAGGAGCAAAGGTGATGAGGCTCATTAGGAAGCTTCTCTTTTTTCTTTCTCCTGGTGAGGTTTCAGTCAGGGACCATGGCCACAAGAGGCAGAAGAGTTTCCCTCCATGGCTCAGCTGCTTGCTGTGGAAGCTGGGGATGCACCTCTTTAGGATTGCCTATCTGAGCTGGCAAGGAGGGAGCACGGTGGCAAGGAAGGACCCAGGCACCTCAGGGACATGTGAGCCAGCTCATCACCCGCGCGTCAGCTCGTCCCTGCCGGCCTGCCCAGCCTGTCGCCCTGAACCTGCCAGGGCAGTACCAGCCCTGCAGCAGACACAAAATGATTTGTATTGGTTTGCCGAGAGCAGCATCCTTGGCACGGGCTCCTCCCCGTGGCCAGAGCTCCCACCACCCCCGTGGCAGCGGCTCCCTCCTGGCTGCTGCCCACCCTCTGCCCTGCCCAGCCACCAGCAGGTCCTTCTGCAGCACCCCGACCCCATGGGTCCTGACCCATATACACTGTGCGGTTTTGAGAGCTGAGCCCTCACATGCTCATCACTTCCCTCCTGCTGGCATGGCTTTTTTTTTTTTTTTTTTTTTCAACACAAAGCTGTTCTCCTATATGGAGAGAGAGAAAAGCATCTTTAGGACCAAACCAAGCTGTTTTACCCCAAAGAGGCTCATTGAAGTAACACCTGGGCAATGCCAGAGGGACAGGAAGCCTCGCTTTGTCAGGCTCGCTTTGATCAGACAATGGAGCCAGAGAGAAAAACTCTCTCTGTCCTCCTTCCCCACCATACACCTTCTGCTCTACACCTCCCACCCAAAAGGAGACAAATTTAGAAGCCTCAAATTATGAACTGCAATTATGGGACAGTGGACACTGCCTGCAAGCCGAGCAGCAGCCCCATGACCAGGGCTTTAGCAGAGGATGGGGGACATCAGGGGGGGCCCTCACCGTCCATCCTCCATTTATACCCTACATTTTCTGCGGTGCAGGAACCCTCATTCTGCTGCACAGGACCAGCAGGCTTTCCCATCAAAGCCACCAGAGAGGACTTGCCCGTCTCCCCCAGCCTCTCCCTAATTGCTTCCCACATCTGCTCTGCAGGGGTTGCTCCAATTCAGCCCAGACTCTTAAAGCCCATTTATTCCCCCAAACCCAGCCCTGCCAAGCCCATCAGCACATGCTGGCTTTTGGATCACTAGTCAGCACTGAGGACACATTTAAACTGGTTACAGGAATGTGACGTCCTTCTCTGAGAGGGACAAAGGCTTGGGGAGCACGAAGAGCCCCCGGCAGCAGCTGACTCCCAGTTATAATGCTCAGAAATTGGCCGAGGTATTTTCAGAGCCGTTAACGTCCAATTAGCATCGCCCCGTTCAGCAGGGCCCCGGGTGAGCTGGCAGGCGAAGCAGGGCAGATGTGAGGCTGGAAGGAACTGCAGCTCTCCCATTATGGTAAGTTTTCCAAAACCCACTGGTTGTGTCCCTAAATAGTTTCCTTCCGTGAACACTGAGATGGTGTCATCTGCTTTTTTTAAATTAACATCAGAAAATAACAAAGAGCTGCAACCGGCAGCTATAAATGCAAAGCAGAGGCTGGAGCACTGGGGTCCCACGGAGAGGGAACAGGAGGTCTGCACTGAGAAGGGGCTCAGCAAGACAATTTGCAGCATTTAAAGGGGACGATGCTGGCACCAGCCCTGCGAGACACTGCTGCAGCCTTCCAAAGCTGCTCAGACATCGTTGACTTCCCCTTTGCTTGCAAACTGGAGAGAGGGAGATGGTATTTACCCAGCTGGAAGTAACCATAGCATCCTTACTGCAAGGTGCTTTTGGGGTTCTCCCTTCTTCCCCTGGCCAAGCTTCCCGTGGTCCCACTGCACAAGGGAGAGCACGACGCCGTGCTGCAAGCAGAGCAGCATTTCCCACACGGCTTCAAGCCTGCAGCTCTCTGATACACCCCATCCCATGCCCTGCCCAACCAGCCCTGCCTCCCATCGCTGCGGTGTTGTGAATGGAGCAGCAAAGTCACCCTCTTCCCCCAAATTCTCTGCATGATGGAGAATTTAGGCATGTTACAGAAATATTAGTGTCCATAGATATCTGGAGTGCTGCTTTTTTAAAAAATATATTATTTTCCTACCAGCTGTTGAGCAAATATCATTTTCTGTGAGCAGAAAGCGAAGATGAAAAATAGCTCACCCCAGGAAGAAACAAAAAACTAATGACGGAGGGGGCCCGGTTGGGCGGCGGTGATAAGAGACAATTCATTTGTATGCGTTCCTGCAGCATCCTCGAGATGTGCATTCAGAAAAAGCTGTTACCGTGAGCATCTGGCAGGGGGAAGAGTACAGCCCCATCACACAACCTCGACCCCACGGACACAGAGGACTCCTCGTGACACTACACTCCAGCACCCAGCAGGGTCTCACCTTTCTGCCCAGCTGAATCCCAACCCCAACAACATCATGGGGGTCCTCTACCAACCAATGGCAAGCAGTGGGGGAAAAAAAAAAAAAAAAAAAAAAAAAAAAAAAAGAGGCAGCAAGAGCTGAAGCCAGAGGCTCAGATGCTAGAGTACCTCTAGTAGTCCAGAACTACACAAACTCAAGGAGCTGAGTTGAAATACTACTTATTCCATTTTACTACCCGGAAAAAGGAAAACACACCATTTTCTGAACAGAGCCTGCACAGTAGCAAGTCTGTCTAAGTATGCCATGAGCATAGATAAGAGCCCATCGTGTCTGTTGCTTCCAGTGCTGGAGAATAACCCATTGGATAGGAGTTGTTTCAGGCATGCTGAGTGCAGCCTAGGGATGGCAGAACAGCTATTAATGAAAATGGAAGTGGTTTTCAATTAAAAAAAAAAAAAAAAAAAAAAGCCAATGACAACAGTTTCTAGATCAAAAGAAACCTATCCACAGAAAGTGTTCTGCTTGGGCAAAAATGTTAATAAATCAGGCTGAAAAATGCTGCTGTAGGAATCTTTTTTTTTTTTTTTATACAAGTACTCAACTTGGATTTTATTTCAAGGACATGAGGTTTTAAACATCTATTTGTCTTTTATTGAAAAAGGCTTTGAAGAACTGAATACATTTTTCTGCAGACAGGATTTCATTTTTTTCCTAGGTGAAAGATGGGAAAGCACAGACTCCTCTTTGAAAACTGAGCAACTTTGTTCCTCCATGGCTTTTCTTGACTGGTTTAAAAACCAAAACACCAAACCGTGTCCCAGAGGCTGTGGTGGCTGAGGGGGCTGCTACCTTGGGTCTGCCTGAGGCCTTGCTGCCAGGTCTCTGCTCCACCTCCACAAAGCCCTCCGGCACCGAGGACCTCACCGGGAGCACTGGATCCGGGAACCCGCGGAGAGCACTGATCCATGCCAGCCCTGCCCAGAAGGGGCACCGTGTTCACACGGCCATCAGTCTGCCCCTGCGGACCCAGCAGCCCCGTGCAAGGAGCTGGTGATGGGGTTGGCCACTCCAAGACCTGGGCTTTGTTTGGTGCTTTTATCGCCACGCTTTTACTGCATGGTTTCAGCTCCTGTTGGGGCAGCTACACATGGTCCCAAGCAGCTTTGTTGGGTTTCTGCTCATTCTACATAGGAAGAAAATTTGCTAATTTAACTCATTTAACACATACCGCTGGAGGTGGGGGACAAATTTCCACCATTCCAGCAGAGGAAACCTGGACCCTTCTTTCCCCAGGCACCACATCGCTCCCTCTCCCCACACCAAGAGCCTCTGCCAGCCACCACCAACTTTGCAAATCCTCCCAAAAAGTACATCCAACACCAGAAAAACACATACCAGAGGGATGGGACAGGATGAAAAGCCTGGCTTGCACCCATCCATCCTTTAATACCATTTTGCAGCCTAATGCCCTCCTCTATGCATCCCAGATGAGAAGGGATCGGGACTTACAGCCACCATTTGCCTTCTGGAGCTGGAGCTTGGCCGTGCCTTGCACCCGCTCCCTACCTGCTGCTTTTTTACAAGGAAACGGGTTGCCCTGGAGCCGGGTCTCCATGGAAACTCGGGTTTTTCAGACACTCAATGGAAGATGCTGGCACAGAGAGGCTTGTGCAGGAATACTGATTCAGCCCCAGCGTCTGTAACACTGACTGCATTTTAATCCCGCTCTGCTACCCAGCGAGCTAAAAATACCCTGAGCACTGTCGCCTCCCGAGCTCGCGTAAACAGCTTAAAGCAACACGGCACTGCCAGCATGGAAATTTCATGAATCAGCTAAAAAAAGGGAGATGGGGGAGGTGATGGAGGGGTCTCAACCCTTGCTGCAGCATGGGAAGCATGTCCCTGCTCGAGGGATGGAACAGAAGGATCAACAGGAGATGGGAGGCTCTGCACCACAGGGGTCTGTGGGGGGTTGTTTCACCTCTCCAAAATGCCCCTTTCCAGGGGTAAAGGCAAGAAAACAAGATTGCCCTCAGTCCCAAGCCAGATGGGAGCGCAATGCATTAATTGACATGCCAGGCTCAACACGTAGCCCAAATGTGGGCTGGGGCATGCAGCCCCCTGTCCCCAGCAAGGGGCTTCGGGGTGGGCTGGGGAGGGGGCGACCTTGGTGAGAGGCAGCTTGGCACGGGGCTTTCCCTCCTCACTCACATCATCACTTTGCAAAAAAGATGTTGGTGTCCAGCAAATGGAAACCCTGTGGATGGGGACTGGGGCTGTGTACGTTGCCAGTGCCCTGACTGCACCCGAGCTGCACGTCAGCTCAGCATTACTGGGACCGTAATAGGCAAACAAGAGCGTGCTCTCCTCTCTGCAGTTAGCCGAGGCTGTCCTCAGCTGACTCCGAGAACATCTTTTTGCAGAATACACAAACACCTCTCTTTTTTTAAAGGCTTTCTCCCAGCAGCACACCGTTCCCTGGGAAGCAACACCCAGATGAGGAAACTGAGGCATAAGCCTGCGTGTACAGCACCACAGAAAAGTGGCTGAAAGCTGGGAGTGAATCCAGGTTTCCCAATGTCACCAGCTATGCCCCAGATGCTGCCCTTTGCCTCCAAAGCCACTGCAGCCTGCAACACCCCTGCATGCATCACAAGCACCCTGCTAACCCCAATTAGCTTTACCTTCCAAACAGAAGGCTCCCAAAGCACAGAGCAGTGGGATGAGTCCACATCCAACAGCACCAAGGACGCTCATCCAATGCAGCAGCTGGCTGTAGAGTTGCTTTTTCAGGGGGAACTGCTTTTGTACATTTGCTTTTGTCCCTGGCACGGAGAAACAGCCCGCATTCCCAGGGCCTAGGGGAAGGCGCTGCGATCCTTTGCTTTCCCTCAGAACCAGAGAACGGGCAGAAATGCCATCCCCAGCTCTCAGTGGGAGGATTTAAGGTGGGTGATAAACAGGGCATTGTAGTGGAAAGTTCCCCCTTGCACTGCCCAGAGCAGGAAAAATCAATTTCCCAGATAAATAAATAATTAAATAAATAATCCAGGCATCCACTTCTGGGGACAGGAGAACTTGCTACAGGGTTCCTTGCTGCTTGTTCAGGGAGGGGAACTGGCACCTGGACATCCTGCCGTCGAGTGCAAGTAGGGAGGAGGGAAAAAAGAACATTTTAGGTCACTCTTTTTTTTTTTTTTTTTTTTTTTTTTTTTTTTTTTGGTGGGCTCTTAGAGCTTTCCCCCATTGATGATAAAGGACATTGGCTCTGAATAGGCTCCACCACCTCCAGCCCCGTGGCAGGAACAGGGCAGCAGCACGAAGCTCTGGCGATGCGCAGCCCCATTTATCTGCTCGCAGCCAGGAGGCTCAGCACACGCTCCCCTCTCCCGGGCTTTGCCCCAGGCTGGTCCCTCAGCCCCTCGCTGCCCTTGCAGCCCCTCGCCCTGCAGCACCCCCAGCCCCTTCCTGCTGCAATGGGGCCCCAGCAGGTTCAGGCTCAGGGGGGCAGGGGGAGCCCCTCGGCCAGCACCCCAGCAGCTGCTGCCCGGCCGCACACTGCTCCCAGCCTGCTTCCCGAGATTAAAAGTAATGTGCTCATCATGCTGGCATGGCACCATGGAGCCTCGCGCTTGTTTTTATTGACAGCACCATCTTCAGCTGATTAAAATTCCTTTAAGTGAGCCCACCAGCTGATCCCAGCCCCGAGGCCAGCAATGCTGTCACAGACCCCCCCCCCACCCCCCCAGACTGGGGCTTTCTGCCCATTTTCCCTCCCTGCCATGTCCTGGCCTGTGGGCCCTGCTGCGTGCCCCCTCCCTGCTCCACCTGCCTTCCCTCCCCTTCTGTTCTTTGCTTCAAAAATAAAGAAAGCGTCAAAAATGCTCAGGGAGCCGGGAGGCGGGGAGCTATTTGGGAAAGGAAAGCAGGGGGTGTAAGAATGTGCCAGACCCCTTCCCCGTCCCTTGTCGCCCTCCTCCTGCTTGGCTCGTGCTGGGTTTGTACCTAGAGGGGCCGTGAGCCAAGGAACGTCGGCCAGGAGGGGACTCGTGCCAAGCGCGCCCGAATCCAAGCCTTGCTGCGAGGAGCAGCCGTGCTCGGGAGATCACAGGCAGCTCCCAACAAGCAGCAGCGCTAGCAACGGCTCCACCTGGGATGAGCAACTCTGCGGAGATGTGGGGAGCATCCTGCCACTGGTGGCAGTGGTGGGGAGGTGACATTTGGATCCCTTCCCTGCTCTCTGTTCGCAAAAGTTTTCAGTTCCTCGTGGGGACAGCAGAAGTGAACCCTCCTTCCTGCTCCCCACCATGTTTCTGCTCAGCCAGGAGCTGTTGCTCCTCCATGCCTGGCATCGGCCCCCCTAAGAGGGTTTTAGCCTCCCCAGAGGCCTGGCCTCTCCCATCTCCATCCCTCCACCTGCCCTGACCCCGCTGGGTCTCAGGAGCCCACCAGAAGTGAGGGTGCCCGTGGCCATGCCCAGCAGCCTGGTGCACAGCCCCAGCCCCATGGAAGAGCTGGGGGGGGGGGAGGCGGGGAAGGGGCTGCACCCCCTGGCACAACCCTGGCCCATCTGCCCACCTCCACTCAGACTCCCACAGCGCCCAAGGGGAAGGATCTCACCTGGCCGATGTCTCGCCCACCACACACGTGTCTTGGTCACTGGTTGTGCTCCAGAGGCAGCGCTGTCCTTCAGCTTCCCAGCCTTGGGCTCTCTGCTCCCCCTTCGCACCCCCTGTGCCATTTGCTCACCTGCCCAGATGTTCCAAAGCCCCATCGGGATCCCCATCAGAGCTGCAACGGGAAGGGCTGCAGGGTGCAGAGCTGCTGGGATGCGCCGCTCCCATACCTCCATGGTGCTGTACTGGGATTCGCAGGAAAAGTATGAGTCCCTAAAAAATTTCAGGCTTTTAGAAGCAGATAGAAAAAAAAAAATCCTGACTCCTCCTAATTCAGCAGCATGAAGCCATCCTGGGGGTGCTGCTGATCCCTGGGGATCAGCCACAGGTCTCTGACCCACAGGTTTGTGCCTCCTGATTAATTTGTGCACAGGAGTCAGCAAGGAACAGGTTGTACATTTCTGCTGCGACATGCACTGGCAATGGGAAGAGGCTTTGTCCGTGTTGGAGAAGGGACCTTGTCCTGCTGTCCGGGGACACCACAGGGGCATCTTCAGCCAGCTTTGGACCATCTGCCCACCACACGCCCACCTGTCCCCAAACCCACCTCCCACAGGGCCAGGCTGCACCTGCGCCCTGTGCATCACCGAGATGCTCTGAGCACTCCTGCCACCACCCCGGTCTCCAAACTCTGTGCGAGCGCAGCCCAGGGGGATGCAGGTACCCGACATCATTTGAATGAGCATCTCTGACCAGACAACCCGAGCACTCAGCATCGATCCCAGCACGCAACCACCTCAGCGCTGGATAAGGGCCACAGTGTTCAGCATCCTCAGGGACACGGCGGCCGTGCACGTTTGCAAATGGCTCTCTCCAGCCAGAGTGGGAAGCAGAGCATCTCCCTCCCAGCCTCAGAGGAAGGCTCACTCTGTAATTGTTGTTTGGCTACCAGCCACTGATTGCTCACATTTGTGACTGCTTTCTTTTCAGCTTTGTAGCAGCAGCTCTTTGGTTCCTCTGGTTTTAACCTTCCATTCTCCCCCTGCACCACCAGCCCCAAATAAAAGACCTCGTGCCCCCAGGCAGGTGGTCCCGGGAGGATACATACCATCATCTTCCTCCATGGGGCTTCAGCTGAGGCCCCTCCGGCTCACTGCAGCAGTCATGCCAGGCCTCTGCAGCGTCCTGGGGGCTCACGCAGCACCTTGGGGTGCAGAGGGTTTAAACCGTCTGTGGAGCCATTCAGAAGGTGACACCAGCAGCAACCCAGCTCCAAAAGGGTTTGAAGTAGCAGCCGCACACCCACAAACCAGCTTCATGCTGTCTGCTTTGTTCTGCTGCCAGTCTGCCCAGGCAGCTCAGGGAGCACCTCTCCCTTCACCTCAATGCAGCGTTCACTCTGAAACCTAAGGATGGCACCAGCATGGCCATAATGTTAATTATTTCATCTTTGCTAGCCAGAGCAGGCAGAGCCAATGCATTTGTCAGCTCTGCAGTGCCTTTTCTTCAACAAATGAAGATTGCATGGATGTTGAAATCAATCTGTCGTGGGCTTTCCAAGAGGGCTCTGATCCAAGCTGTGCAAGAAAGCAAGGAGCTTGGCCACAACACGCAGGCAACACAGCTGCTAGATCTGCGATCCTCACTGCCAGGAACACATGGGCTTGGGGCTTCACAGTGCATGGAGAGGAAACACCAAGGCAGGAGGGTACGGGAGCTGACTCAGCTCGTGGATGTCTTTATTAGAACTCTAGTACGGCTGGACAGGTAGAGGCATGCGTACAGGACAAAGGAAATGGGAGTAGTATTGCCTTGATCACAGAGATATGTAACAGCATTAGAAAGACACTGACCCTTCCAGGCCAGCCGGGCTCACTCCACTGTGGGACCCGCATCTGGCACTGCTATTGCTTCCTGTCCCTGTCCCCGTGCCCCAGCCAACCCCGTCTGCCACCCACACCCACCAGGGGGGCGATGGTGCAGCAACCCGCTTGCGGCACCTGAAATCATGGAGAGTCCCTAGTTTGACGACGGCGATGGTCAGAGCATGGATGGAGCCACGGGCGGGAGCGAGGGGCGAGCAGCTGACGAGGCTCCGTGGCAGAGGCTGGACTCCGGCCGGGTCTCTCCAGCGGGACAGCAGCGGACAGGGGATGCATCCAAAAGCACGGGCGAGAGGAGGGGTCAGCGTGCGCAGAGGGCCTGGTAGCAGGCAGGGGAGCGGGGCAGCCCCCAGTCCCCCGACCTCCCCTCCTGGCCCTGCTGCCCCTCTCTTGCAGGGAACCCGGCTGCCAAGCCCCCCAGACACAGAGGGGGCAGCCAGAGCTTCGGGTTGCTGCACTGGGCAGGCAAAGCTCCTTGGAGGGAGCATCCCTTGGCCTCAGGGAGAGCACCCCCGGGGGAACGTACCCCTGAGCCTTGGGCAGAGCATCCCTCGGCACTGGTAAGAGCATCTCCCTTGGGCAGAGCATAGCTTGGTCTTGGGCAGAGCATCCCTAGTGGGATGCATCACTTAGCCTTAGGAAGAGCATCCCTTTGGGAAAACATCCCTTAGCCTCAGGGAATGCATCCCTCGGGGTTCACGTCCCACTGCCTCAGGGAAAGCATCCTTTGGGGTGCACGTCCCTCTGCCTTGGGGAGAGCATCCCTCGGGGCACACGTCCCTCGCCGGGGTGCTGCCTGCATCCAGCCGGGGCTCAGGAGAAGGTGACCACCTCACCCTGGGGGTAACTGGGAGAGAGGACGTCTTGGCAGGTGTCTGCAATTAAAGACAAAGGTAGTAAACGCACCATTAGAGATTGCTTTCATCAGCTATTTGTGGAAAAAGAGAAAGCGAGGGCGAGAGAGACCAAGCTTCATGGGGACCAACATTTTGTAGGATACAGAAAACGAAGGAACTGCAAAGTGAAACAATCTTCTCTGGAGGGAGAAAGGGCTGCTATTCTATCAGTCAAGTAGACAAAACTGCTAAAAATGCCTCTGAATAGACCCAGAGACACCCCCCGCAAGGTGGAGACATTTCCCATGTCTCCTTGGATTCCCCTTAGTTTTCTTTCTTGGGAGAAACCAGAGAAACCAGAACCAGAGTTGAGGCAACTTTGAACATAAAAATGAAGAACAGAGGAAAGAAGTCGTTTCACTGCAAGAAAGCTGCTTGTGACCAAAAGTTTCCAAACCAACCTCAAGCCAGATGTCCCAAAGCCAAGCCTACTGCATTAATATCTCACAGTGTTTTTTCTTCTCTCCCTCCCTCTCTCTCTCATTTGTTATCATTGAATTAATTAACATTGATTGGAACTCTGAGTCACAACACTGCCTCTACCAATGTGCCAGGTTTCCAGGCGAGGGGCTGTCAGACAGGGAGACAGCTCCTGATCCACCCGATAAGCCACGGAGCTGCCCTTTCCAGCCAGCAGTTTTGCTGCAAAACCCAATGCTGAGCTCCAATGGCTGGCTTCACCCTGACTTCCCCCCCACAGCTCCAAAATCAGCTTGGTTTCCCCAAAAGAGCAGTCTTATCCTCTATCAAGCATCACTGCTGTGGAATGGGCTCTCCCTACCCACTGCAGAGCCTGGACTTTCACTCCCCACACACAGTCTTTGCAAGCCCCCAGACAGCCACTTCCCAGCAAAACCCCTGGGATTACAGTCCCTAAATCCCATGGTAGTTTGTCCCCAAATGATGAACCAGTTTGGGGGGACCCAGATTCATCTCCATTAAGTAATTTGGGGTGGATTCTGATACACCCTGAGAAAAGACAGCACTGGCCATGCACAAAGCAGCTGCTGAGATATATTGCTGCTCCTGGTTCAATCACTCCTGCAAGCAGCTAAAAGCTCATTGCAGGTCTCGTGGTTGGCCAGAAACATTCCCCGTCAGGTCTATTGATTTACCAGGGACACGACTCGGCTTTTAACTCCCATCTCCTCCTCCCTGTTCAAAGCCATTTTGTGAGCTAGCTTGAGACCTGCTGCCCACATCCCCCAGGGACCTGCATTGGAAAGCAGCTTCCCAGCCTCAGAGAAATTAGCACGACTAAAAATAAATAACAACAGCAGAGAATTTTGTTTAATCGCTATCCCCAGACAAAGCCACCACGAGAAATCCGCCCTCCTATCTTGGCTCATCGTTCCCAGCTTGATTACGCACCACCAGCAGGTTTCCAGTCCTTCGCCCTCACAGCCAACCATGAACTGGCCCCTCTGCAGCTCACACCCGGCACAGCCTAGCCCCCAAATCCCCCAGGTTTGCTGGCAGTGCTGCCAAGGACACCCCTCAGAAATTTCCAGGGACAGAGACTTTCCCCCTACAAGCGTCTCCCCAGACAGCCCCAAGCACTGCCTCCACTGGCTGCCAGCCTCCGGCTGCTCCAGTGCAGCATTTGGGTAGGTCCTACACTAAAACTGTTTGGTCCGATGGTGGGTTTCCTTTTTTTGTTTGTTTTTCCTCCTTCCCATTGTAAGATCCATTTGAATACAGAAGGCCGAGGTGGTGCTGAACAAGAAATCTCTAAAAGCCAAGGCACTGCCACAGTGCTGGGTGCTGCCAGACTGGGTGCCACCTGGTCCCACGGAGGAGCTGGTGTGGCCACTGGTGCAACAGGCAGCGCCGGGACAGCTCCGCTTGGGTCGCCGTCTGCCTTTGAAGGCTCCTGTGCCCAACCCGCACCATTTTGCAGGTGCCTCTTCTTTTTGCCACTGCAACGGGGCAGGGGGGGGGATTTGCAGGGTGGGCAGAGGACCCCAGTCCCCACGAAGCTGGCGTGAAACGCCTCCCAGCAAACACCTGCCCCTCCTGCAACACAGTGCCCATCTCCACCAGCCACAAAAAGCCGGGGCTTTCATGAAGATGGAGCAAAAGCCTGCAGCCACCATGCTGCGAGGGGCAGGGAGGTGCTGCCTAACGGAGCTGCTCTTCTGCAAAGCCACCTCGGACATCATCCACGCAATCAGGACAGCCCCGAGAACATCCCCGTGGGGTCATCACTGAGCACTGCCACCGCCTGAAGAAGCGCCCAAGCTCTCAGGTGAGCCTGGCACTGATTTGAGCCTCCCCACTGGGGCAGGACTGTGGCCATCGCCCGCTGGCAGGGACCAGAAGCCACCACTGTTCTTCTAACAAGAATCAATTGCCTGAGCGGAGGTAACGAAGTAACAGACTGGGAGCTTGGAGACACCTATTTTTAAGCTCAACTACATCTTATTTTGCATCTGCCTCTGCTCTCCACATTCCTCGTCAGCATGGGCAAGGAATAGGGTTGCTTTTTTTTAATTTTATTGTCATCAAATAAGCACTAAGGATTTTTCCTGGCAGTGCTGGGGAAGTCAGAAACAGGCTGCTTCTGGGTAGAGCAATTACTCTCTTGACTTCTCAACCTCCTGCCCAGCTGACAGACAGGCCTTTCTATTTTCTCAGCTCTTTCAGGCATCTCCCGAGAAACAGAGCGGTTGTTGCAACAATAACAATTAATACTTCGCACGCAACCTGGGCTCACAGGACGGTGATGTGGGGCCTCAGGCAAAAGAGAGGAGCAGGAGGCAACTCTTGGTTGATGGGCAGGGGGGTGAATTGCCCCAGAACTCCCTAGCTCCACAAAATAAGCTGCTTTTGCCCCTTAAACAGCTGCTTTGCTGGTCTCAGCAGACAGACATGCACATGGATACAGGACAGATGGATGCAAGAACTTCAAATAACAGCCTGGAGCTATGCAGGGAGGAGGAGGCATCTCTGATCCCATCCTCAGTACCGAGCACCACCTGCACCTGCAATGGGGAGAGGAGCACGGGGCACAAAAGCTCTCCCTGGTGCCATGCCCTACACAGGCGAGAGCCCCGTGCACGTGGTGCCCACGACAGGCTTGCAGTGCAACTGGGTGCTTGTGCTCAAGCACAGCATCCTGCTGGGACGGGGACAGCAGCTCTAACGGGAGCAAACATCGCATCCCCAGCACCAGCCACATCCTCAAAACACGCCAAAGCTCTGCCTTCTGGGCCAGGAGGGCAGCAGCAAGCTCAGTCACTGCACACTGGTTTATTTGTTAAATGCTGTTTTAGGACTTGGGCAGAGGCAGCTATGCTCCTATTGATTTATTCAGTTCGTCAAGAATAAATCAAACAACCTTGCTTTCTCCCAGTGCGTTTTGCCTTAGCTGGAACGTGCACTCTTCTCCAGATCCCTAAACATAGATAAGTGGCTGGGAGGATATTCGGGGGAAGTATCGTATTCGCTTGCTCTATTCTTATCCTATTCTCCAGGCAGCCAATTTTGGCCGCTGTTTGAGATAAGGCTCTGGGCTACAGAGAGGTTTAGCAGTCTGCTCTCCTGAGCTGCTACAGCTCCTCTTATATTGTCAGAGGGATTAACCCCTGCTAACCCACCCCCCAAGCCCACTGAAACCCCTCCTAAAAATAACATCTCTTTTTCACCCTCCTGCATCCTCCAAATCACTTATTCAGAGGAAGGCGGGGGGAAGAGAGCGAAGATGCAGTGGGTTTTTCAACAGTTTGGTGCCTCCCACAGAAATGCCTCTGTCTCCCATTCGGGGCTCTGTTGTTTTAGAGGAGCTTTTGCACATTAGTCATGCTTTCCACTGAGTTGCATAACGCCAAATCTAAAAATTACAAAGCACAGCTCCATGTCAGCTCTAATACGAAACCAGGGAGAAATCTCGTGGTCCACTGAGGGTTTTCCACACTGGACCTGTGGCTGTACCTGGTGCAGGGTTAATGCCCTGCTTGCAAGTGCCTCCAAACCCAAAGCTTTTCTGCTTGATGCAGGGCTGGTTTCTGGGGCCTGGCTCATCTCCAAAGTCAGCATGTGACCTTGGGTCTTACCCATTTATCATTTATGATTCAGAGACCAGGGAAAGCATGGAGGGTCACCTTCTGTCTCGCACAGACTCAGGAAATTTCAGCTCCTCCTGCTCCAAGCACAGGAGCCCACTCCAAGGGGAGGATGCAGCATCTCACGTGCCTTTTGCGTGACTCACAAACCTGTGGAGTTACCCAAATCGTTGGGTGCACGAATGCACTTTAATTATAGGAATTCAATGAGTGCAGCTACACAAACCATACACGACGAGCCCATACACTGCTGGTGAGAGGTGGCTCACCACAGCGGTTACCCTACAGGACACCCTGGGGTGGACAGCAGCAGATGGCGTTCACCTTTAAACTCCAGCACCAGGTCTGTTTGCTGCCCAGTCCTGCCTTCAGGCTCCCAGGGAGCGACTCAGCATTGAGCTGAGCTTTTCCCCCTCTTTTCTTCTTCCCTCCTTTGAATCTCCCTAACTTGCTGATGAGGCTGGGGCAGGAGAAGGCAGGGAGGAAGAAGGAAAGCAAAATGAAAGGTGAGGCTTTCTTGTCAGCTTCCCAGGGGTCTGCTTTCTTCCCAAATGAAGGGGGACGTGTTGACTGGCTCCTCCTGTCAGCTCATTCAACTTAATGGAAAGGCAAATAAACTGGGAGAGGCATTTAACCTTCTACTTGTGTAGCATCTCATGTAGTAACAAGAGTTATTGTAGGATGCTCTCGTTGTTAGCCCCTTCTCTACACAGAGGGAAATTGAGGCACGGGGAGCCCAGGAATGAGCAGAAACATCCTGGCTGCAGCATCTGCCAAAATACTTCAGGAAGCAGCCTTGCAACACGGGCTTCCTCGGTCTGCATCATCTGATGTGCGCTGCCTCGGCTGTGATGAAGGAAACTGGCTCAATCCATGTAAACTTGTGTTTGTTTGTTTGTTTTTGATTGTTTTTAAACATAGCCAAGGCTAAACTTTGGTGCCCATCCTCTGGTCACCTGCCTCCAGTTACCCAAGCTGGACTTACTCAGAGTAAGGAAAAAGGATGAGAGTGTGCTGGGATGAGGGTCAGGGCCCGGGCTGCTGGCACTGAACCACTCCATTTCCAACCATCCAAGACCCAGCCACCTCTGAGGCGGCAGAGCCAGAGCAGCCAAGCAAGATTTTACTGATCCTTTATCCCAGCCTCCACATGCTCCACACACCCATCGCAGTACCCTGCAGCCTCCCACCTCCATAGGACCTCAGGGCTGGTATTTAGAACTGCAAAACTACTGGGTACTGGCCTGGGACCATCCCCAAGGTCAGACAGAGAAGCAGACACAAGCAGGAAAGCAGAGTGTGATTTAGGCAGAGAAAAGCACAAAACAAGAGGGGAACTGCTGCTGGGCAGGGAATAGAGATTTATTCTTCTGTTGCCTCCAGAAATTCAAGGCTGATTTAAAAGAAAACCTAAAATGATATGAACTCGGCCATTTTCCACCACAATGATATACAATTTTACGACTCAACATGTCCTTGCGTTTTCAGCCTCCTTTGCCCAAATGCAAACAGCCCACGGGAAGGAGGGCTTGACACCGAAGGGGATCGCATGCCCATAGCCCAATTTATTTAGGATGAATAAAGTTTCCAGGGGAAGAAAACCACTGAGCAGCCCTCCCACCCCCCTGGGAACCGTCCCAAACACACGGACACGAGACGACGAGGTCAATGGAGACATGACATGTCCTGCCAACGGGCAGGGGGAGCACAGCTGCGGCGCTCGGCTGGAGGTCAGAGCCCACTTCTCAGCGATGGGGACGTCCCAGCTCGGGTCTCCTCTGGGCACGGGCACTGCCGGGGACATGGCATCACGGGGTGAGGGGGGACAGAGCGACACAGGGAGCACGTGGCTGACACAACAAAGCAGGATCCAGGCGGCATTTAGAGAATGGAGGGGACAGGAGAGCAGGGGCGCCGCAGAGGACAGGGAGAGCTGTAGCGCGACGCAAGGGGAGCCAACCCCACCGTGGATCCTGCCACACCATCTATGCTGCTTAGGCTCCGGGATTTTCCATAGCCTTTGTGAAGAAAACGGACAGAGGTGAGGTTAGAGCTGGGGAGGGAGGAGCGCAGAGCGCCAGGGGAGGCATCACCCAGCCCCTCACCTGACTTCAACCCCCTAAAAAAAAAATCCAAAAAGCAGTGTTGGTCCTTTGAGTGCAGCCAGTCTCTGCAGATCCTAACAGGCTTCAGAGCCCCCCTCCCTTCCCCTTGGCTCCCTGCACAATCAAAGGGGGCTGGCCAGATCCAGGACTGGAGAGTGCGCACCCCACTCAGCTCAGTGCTTCCCTGCCAGAAACCCAGCCCGAGGGGCCCTGCCTCCCCCGGCCCCTTTCCTCCCACCCCCACCCCATGGCCACCCCAGTTTTCAAGTCAGGAGCTACGCAAGAGAGAGGTCAGGAAGGATCCGTGCTCCTGGACCAGTGGCCAAGCATCCACCAGCACCGATGTTAGGGCAGCAAGTAATCCCAGCACTGGCCCTGGGAGGGTTCAAGCTTTGTTTCCCAGATTTCTCTGAATGAGGCATGAGACTGGGGATTTTGTGGGCTGAAGCAAACAGGGAAACAGCAGAATTCAAACAAATGTGAGAATTGGAAGGAGTTATTCCCCCGGCTCTGGTTTTTAAGCCCGCTGTAGCAGCAAGCTGCTGCTGACACCTTTCTGTATGCAGAGGAGCAGGTAGAAATGTTTGAGATTTTCCATGAGAAATTGCATTGAAGAGCAAGTATTTCTATTTCTTTAAGCATGGGAACCCTTCACACTCCCCCAAAAAGCCAGAAATTACTCAAGCTTATATTGAAAAGCAACAGCCAGAACAAATGTTCTTCCAGGTCAAAAGTCACTTTTCTTTGGGAAAGAAACCTGGGGGGCTTTCACATCTGATGCTATCCCCTTTAATACCGCCCCCCCCCTCCCCAGCCACAGCAGCCAGCACAGGAGCTTTCAACTCCTTCCCATCAGCCAGCCCCCCTGTACCCCCGCAGCAGGGAAGGGACAGGGGACAAGGGCCCTGCCTAAACCTGGTGCTGACTCCTGCAAAGTTTTTGTAGTTCCTGCAATGGAAGCAGGAGCAATCTCCAAACAGAGGAGTGATTTCCTTATTTACGTTTTGGCATGAAGCCACTGGTCTGAATCCACACAGCACGCCAGGGGAAAAGCGAGCACGGCCCTGGGCTGGGGGGAGCCCCGCGACAAGCAAGGGATATTTCCCACCTACAGAACGCAGGCAATGCAGAGCCCGCTTGCCCCAAAACACCTCCCTAATCATAGCACTGGGCTCATCCTTCAGCGAACCTTGCTCTTTTCCCAGAAGTGCTGAGGCTCCCTGAGCTGCTCACGCATTCCTCTGCCTGCTTTATACCCTGAGAAATGCCCCTGGGAAGGGATCGTGCCTGGCTGCAGCCAGTCCTCAAAAGCTTGGGGTAAGTGACAGGTATACCACCCGAAAAACAGAGGCAGAGAGGGCTTACTGGCCACCACCGTGTCGATACAAAGCCCCACTGACGTGGCTGTGCACTTCCTAGGGATGCTGTTTACCCTCTTGATCAGATTATTGAATTAAAAATAAAGGTGGAAGGGTGTACAGAACCAGGGCCAAAATCATGCTGCCAGTTTTCATTAAGTCTTAAGCATCACAGTTTGGGGCCACACCTCATAAAGATTCTTGATCGCTCCAGGGCCTCCCTGAAACATGACTCCAAGTGCAAACCTGCCCCGAACCCAACACTTCATTTTCCCCATCAGTTTTATTGCTGACACCCAGAGTCATGCACAAGCACCTGAGAACAAGCTGAGGATGACATCCCTCAGCCCTGAAGGCCGTCATGGCTTTCCACCAAGCTCCAGGCCAGGTGCCACTAAGAAGTCAAGCTGCAAAGTGCCCAAGGGCCATACTCTGCTAATTGCCACCGGTGCAGTTCATTAGCAGAGCTGGTATCCCAGCAACTTGCGTAGGTGCTAATGGAGGTCACCAGGATTGCTTTAAAAACAGGTTTGTTGCCAAGGAGCTTTGTGGAGGCATCTCACAAACAACAGCAGGGCAGCCTGTGTCCCGGGGGCTGGCAATGCTGTGCTCCCCATTTTGCAAACACTTGCGGCACACGGGCACACGTGCACGCTCGCACATGCTTTGAGCTGGCAGCAGATGGGGATGGGGTAATGCAAGCAGGCGGCATTGCCCAGAAACGTGTGTTTATAACGGCGGCCTGGCACTCGCCTGCTGGTTGCACACACTTGCACGCATGTCCCCATGCAAACATGAGTTTGTCCCTGCTCCTTCCCAGCTAAGCATCACTGGCAGATGTTCACACAAGCGAGCATTCCTGCACTCAGTCCCACACCATGCCATCCACATGCTGGTCACGACTCTGCACTAATAGCAAGCAACAGAGTAAAATCAGCTGCATGATGCACTGGGCTCTGGCAGCCAGGATACAGAACTGCTGCTTTACAATGCTGGGTGTTGTTGAAGGGAGGTGCTGGAAGACCTGACTGGCCAGAAGGGTACATCCCCTTCCCTCCGTTTAACCCCATTCCCTGTAGCTTCTCTAGAAAGCCCACTCTGGTTTCAATCACTGCCTTGCTTTTCCTAGACCATCTTAACCCATCTTGCTTGCTGCTGGCCAGGGGTGTGCTGGACTCATCCTGCCTCCATATGCCCGCAGGCAGAGGGCAGGTGCTCACATGCCAGGACAGACCTATGCCAGTGTTTGTGTCCCAGCAGGATGCATTTGGAGGAACTGTTGAGCAGCCTCTGACTGCTGGAGGGAGATATGGGGTTTGAAGCAGACCCCAGCAGCAGGGGAGCAAGGTGACACCACTCTGAGCAGCAACAGGAACAAGAGACACATGCCACGGTGCAGGTGCCATGCTGCAGTACAGCCCAGTCCTCTCCAGGGCCCAAGTCCAAGGGGTGGTGGGCAGGGGTAGCTCTTCACTTCAAGCTGCCCCAGAGAAACCAACCACTGGCATCAGGCTCAAACCATGATGGATGCCAAGATCTGCAGCATATTCCTGAAGCAGCCCCATCTCCTGATTTCCACAGCTTGTACAGACATCGGTACCTGTCCCAGGATCTGACAGATGGCCATCAGCAAATTGGGCTCAGAACCAAACTCATCTCAATTTGCAGAGCTGCCAACATCCCAGTACCAGAACAAACAGCCTCAGCAGGAGATAAATCAGGACTGAGGGAAGAGGCGCCTCTGCGGCTCCCAGCACCTTCAGGCAGGAGCACAGGAGGATGTTCTGCCTCTCTGACCATCACTGCCCACCCATCAGAGCATTTCACCAGCAAAGACATCAGGTTGGACCTCCTGGGGCAGTGTCCCACCTATCCATTCCCCACAGCACAAGAAGTACTAGAGCCCCCTCACCTCTGCTCATCAGCAAGCATTAAAATAAAAGACCAAGTTAACAGAAAATAGTACTTCCAGGAAACACAAGAAGTATTTCAAGCAAATATCTGTTAAATACTCTTCTGCCCAAAGATGAACAAGACTTTTTCCCCTCTCCTCTTTTTAAGGGAGAAGATTGAGAAGGAACACCAAAGGGAATCGTTGACTTCCCAGGACAACACAACCAATTTGCTCCTGCTCATGTAATAACTGTGATTGCTCCCAGATGCCTACCCTTAACTCCAGGACTGCAAGAGAGCCTGGCCCAGGAAAGCCTGGGTCAAGCCGGGCTGCCTCGCACATCAGAGCAGGTGACTCCTGTGTAAGAGATGCCGGGGGCATGAGATGGACCAGAGCACCTAGGCTAGAGGTCACAGACCCAAAACCAAGATCCTTTCTACATCCTAAACCCATCCAGTCTTTACCATCCCAAGCAACACTAAAGCAGCAAACCCTGGAGGGTCTCTGAAGCACCAACACCTCGAGCCAAGAGGCCCCAGTGCACAGCTCAGAGATACAGGGCATCTTCTTTTCTCCTGCCTGGTCCCAGGTCACATGCACTGATCCCAGTAGCTAGGACTAGTTACTAGGAGTAACTGGGATTAGTTGGTGCCAAGGAGGCAGAAGTAGGTCAGACCTGCAGCTGCATCTTCCCACGCCACCTTGGATGTACAAATGAGCAAGAAAACTGCAGAACTGAAGAACTGATCTATGTCCTAAGAGTTAACCTACCAGCTGAGGGTGCAGATAGATTCTGCAGCTCAAGGTGGGCAGTGGGTGCATCCTCCCGGGGGCTCCAAAGGCTGGAGGGCAGTGCAAAGGTTTCCAACTGAAGAAGGCAGTCATTTTGTCACAAGTAGAAGAGTTTTGTGTTTTCCTGACTAGTCTCCCCCACAGTTTCCCATAGAAAACCTCAACACTTCACAAAACTCACTTTCCAAACCCGGAGGAGACAGCCTTTCTGGCAACCTGGTGCTTTTGGCAAGGCAGCAGTTGACACATTGCAGTTCCCCACGCTGAAACCCACCAAAAGACATTAGAGAGGGAGAGAAAAAGAAAAGCCTGGGGGCTCTTCTGCTTACTGAAAACCTTTTGACCTGCCTCAGCCACAGTCTCGGGAGAGGCATCCTCTCAACACCACCCTGAGATGGGTGGGTGAGGACGAGGGAGCAGAGTTGGAGAGATGAGAAGAGCCAGAGCACTGGGCAGCAAAGGGACAGGACTGTCCCCAAGGAGGGCAGTGTGACCAGCATGAGGTCACAGATCCCTGATGGTGGCAGGCAGGGGAGGAGGACTTGGGGGAGGATAAAACAAAAAGGGTAGAGCTAGCACAGAAAGATGTGGTGGACAGGGATGAAGCAGATGGAAAGGCAGGAAGGCAAGTGGGTTTGGGGGGAGCGGAGAACAACAGCCAGCTGGGCAGATGGAGATGAACCACGGTCTTGGACAGATGCAGTAAACCTCTACCTCCTCCATCTGGCCCTCCCCAGCCCACAGCTCCAGCACCAGCCATACCTTTCTGGATGCCTCCATCTGCTGCGCAGGAGAAGTCACCCGTGGCCAGGAGGAAGCACGTGGAGGATTTCTTGTTCTTATCCCGGGTGCTAGAGCGCCGCATGGGCCGCTTCTCCTCATCAGAGGGTGACAGCGGCTGCTCCTCATCCGACAGCACCACGTTGGCCTCGCCGTTCTGCTTGGAGTCTGCAAGAAGGTGGCAGACACCCATCAGCAGCTGATAAACCTACAGGATGGCATGCTCAGGGTGGCCAGAGGAGTTTGATTAGACCATGCAAGGATGCAGAAGACCAGATTGCAGAAGGCCAAGAGCAATTCCCAAAAGTTCAGGCATGTCCCAGCTGGATGTGTTAACTAGGGAAGAAGGACCATGCTGAATTTTAATCCCAAGCAGCAAATAGCATCTCTTGCTTCTGCTGAGGGTTATATACCCTGCACAAAACCAAGCAGGGCTGGCCAGGGAAGAAACACCCCTGGTCTTTGAAAAACCATCCCCACAGCTGGGGGGAATTAGCTCTTCTAAATCCACACCAGTTGAGACTGGGGTTGTTCTGGGTAGTGGTGAACTGCTAATTTATGTCATCTGATGGCGGTTTGTTAGCTGAGATGCTGCATCTGGTGAGGACCTGTCCCAAGCTCCTGAATCAGTGTAGGGTTGAAGTTCAAGCTGAACAAGGTAGGGACACCCTCAATCACACCGAGGAGCTTAGTGCATTTCTGGAGAGCAGAATATGGCCCGTCCCCTGCAGCCATGCCCACCTCAGGTGGAGGGTCCTGATCTTCAGCATCCTGGTCCACCAACACAGCCCCCAGTACCCAGGTGTCCCAGCCCATTCTGCACCATGAGCTCATCACCCTGAGAGCCAGGAGCCACATCCTGCGGTGGGGAGATCCCCAGGGACTCTGGGACACAGGGGAACACAGACATAGCCTTGGGGGCTCCCAGAGGTCTCCCACTCCCTCTGCCCAACCTTTGAGGTCTCACCTGACCGTTTCCGCTCAGCCACCCCTTCCTCTACTGCCAAGGGGCAGGTGTCGCTCTGGGTGCTGTTGCGGGGGGAGTTCTCCTCAGATTTGCAGTAGGTAGGGGAGTCCAGTGGGGCCGGACGGGGTATATGCTTTTTCTTCTTCTTTGGCAGCTTCTGCTTGGCCATGGCCAGGGAATAGTACATTCCAAAGTTATTGACAATGACAGGCACAGGCATGGCGATGGTGAGCACCCCAGCCAACGCACAGAGAGCCCCCACCACCATTCCCGACCAGGTCTTGGGGTACATATCGCCATAGCCCAGGGTCGTCATCGTGACCACAGCCCACCAGAACCCAATGGGGATGTTCTTAAAGTGAGTTGGGTCGCTCCCACTGGAGTCGGACGTCTTAGCTCCGATCCGCTCAGCATAGTAGATCATGGTGGCAAAAATCAAGACCCCCAAGGCAAGGAAGATGATGAGGAGCAGGAATTCATTGGTGCTAGCCCGGAGTGTGTGGCCCAGCACCCGGAGGCCCACAAAGTGCCGTGTCAGCTTGAAGATCCGGAGGATCCGGACGAAACGGACCACGCGCAGGAAGCCCAGCACATCCCGGGCAGCTTTGGAGGACAGGCCACTAAGACCTACCTCCAGGTAGAAGGGCAAGATGGCCACAAAGTCAATGATGTTGAGCAGGTTTTTAATGAAGAGAAGCTTATCTGGACAGCAGATGATGCGAACCAGGAACTCGAGGGTGAACCACAGGACGCAGACCCCTTCGATGTAGGTGAGGATGGGCTCTGTCTCCACCTTATGCGTCAGCAGGATTGTCGTGGTGTTGCCAACTACGAGGGTCTCCGTCACATTGACATTGATGTTGAAGGCCTCATGTGTCTCCAGGCAGAAGGTTGTGATGGAGACCAGGATGAAGAAGAGTGAGGCAAAAGCAACTACCTGCAAAAGTTAAATCACATGGGCTGTTAGCTGACCTTCCTGGGAATACGTAGGAAGATCTGGGTCAACTGGTGGGGGAGAGCGGTAATTTTATGTACCACGATGATGGTAACTGCAGGGCAGGCTGAGGCACACTTCTGGTGTCTCCTGTGTTTGGTACGTATCTTCTAATCCCTGCAAGTGAACAGCACCAGCAGGGATGGGAGAAGGCCTCATCTAACAAAAATGAGGCTCGAAACACCCCAGGAGCTGTTCTGCTTGCCATCCACTCAGTCTCTGCTTCCTCAAGACCAAGGATGGAGAATGGGGAGCATTCCCTGGACCTCTCCCATCAGTTGTCAGCAAACCTCAGAGTCTGGGGTCATTGGTCCAGGACCTTTCTCCAAGTGCTGTGATATGGATGCAGGAAGGTGTGCTGGGCTCCAGCTACGGCTGGAGATGTGCTGGAGATGACAGGGATGGGAATGAAGGGAGACCTGCAGCAGCCTGTGTTTGGAGCAAGCCTCCACTTGAGCACATGAAAAGGAACACACATGAAAGGCAACTTTCATGATGCCACTTCGCCTCAGGTGTGAGCTAGGAGGGGCCAGCAGCATGCAGCTGTGTCACAGAAAACACTTTGTCGTCCCCCCCCACCAATCCTGCTCAGCCCTCTCCTCCCCAACAGGATGAGCTCATGATGAGTCCATTCCCCAGAGCATCTGTTTGCAAGAGCCCCAGAAAAAAGTCTCTTGAGCAGAAAAACCTTCCTTCTACCTCCCTCCAGCACAAAAGCACGGTTGCTTTGGTTTCTCAGGAGCAGAACCTTTGCTGCTAACACAGCCTGCCCACGCTGGGCAGGATGTGACCTGCTGCTCGCAGTGCTTCGCAGCTCATTTTGCCATCAGACCAGCCGTCCGGCTGCGTTCAGCAGGCAGCCACACCACGAGCCTGCTGGAGACAACAACCCAGGTCCTCGGCTGGAGTGAATCAGCAGTGGAGACAGCCTGAGTCACGCTGGAGAAAAAAGCAGCCCCAGACACTGGCAGTAACGTGAGAGCATCCTCACGGGGTGTCCCAAAGGGCAAACCTGTGTGGGTCCAGTGTAGGAGAATCATTCCTCCAGGAGTTAGGTGTGAAGCCAGACTCTAATTGAGGGAGAAATCTCTGGAAGGTGATTCTCCCCCACCCCATGATGGACACCAGCCCAGGGATGGGCTGAGATGCTTCGTACCCCCCAGACCAAAGCATGCCGGACCACACGCTGTGAGGCCTCTCTTGCCGGCCAGCTGCGCCCAACCCTGCACAACTGGGGAAGCAAATCCGACCAAATCAAAGTGGGATCTTAAATTGAGGCCACTTTAACCAGACAAGGGTGTCTACAACAGGTGGTGGCATGGCCAAAATAAACTAATTTTCAGCTGGGTCCTGAGTAACATTCCAGAGTTTGCCCATAAGGGTAATCTCAAGGACACATAAAGATTAAAAACTTAGGCTCAAAGCAAAGTAGGAAAAAAAAATACAAAGGAAGATAGCAAGACCCTGCTGCCACTCCCCCAAAGGAGCAAACAGGCAGGCAATGAAACAGCCCTGCTGTGTGAACTGTGGAGGTGAGAGCTGATTTAGCCCCAGGTGCAACAGCATCCTCTAAAAATAGGAGAGTCACGTTCACAGCCAGTGCCAACCACTGTTCCCCCTCCAAAGCCGACAGTGCTGCCCCAGTTTTGCGTCAGCTGAAGATCTGACCTGAGACATCTTACATCAGCTCTAACCTCTGTCTTGCTCCCAAAAATGTCTTTAAAATAACATAAAATCCATGCCTATACCTAGCAGTAACCAATACAGCACTAAAAGTCCCACCAAACACGTTCTCCAGAATCTGCTGACGATCTGAATGGTGGCTCAACATAATCTCTACAGTTTCGAATGGGTGTTACCAAAAAAACATGACCCTACAGGGTGTCCCTAGCCTGGAATTCCCAATGGATGTGAGTTCAGGTTTAGCTGCAAAGGGAAAAAAAAAAAAAAAAAAAAAAAAAAAAGCTATAAAAAAAAAAAGGAGCTACACATGAGCTGAGCTTGGAAGCAGACCAAACACCAGAAGCAGAGCAGCTTCCAATGGGGAACAACAGAGTTTTACATTGAGCTGGGATAGCAACTACACCGGGCACCATATTTTCACTGGCACCTCTGAGACTGGATTAGATAAAGCACACAATGAACCCATGGGTATTGACGCTACAAGGAAGAGCAGTTCAAAACATGGGGGGAAAATTTCTAACCACATGCTCGTGCAGTTGCCAGGTCTGGAGGTGCAGGGACAGAGATGCTGGAAAGAGAGGAAGATGGAAATAGACACAAGCCAACTGAGTCAGGGCCCGAGGGGCTGCTCTGGGGTTGAGGAGGAGCAAGGACCAGAGAAAATCAACCCTGAGACTCTTAGTCACTGCTGTCGCAAGATCTAGGGAGGGTTTTTATGCTCTCAACCTGGGACAGCTCTCCTTCCCGCTGATGCCAAGATTTGGCAAGATGCACCAGACCGGCTGCTCCAAGAACAAGCACCTGCAGGCTCTACCGCTACAAAGCTGCCCGGGGAGGGCCCAGCGCATCCCCAGGCCAAACGCTGATGGTCGGCACTGACCCTCTGCTTCCCCTCTGAAAAGAGCAGAGAAACTCTGAAATGGGGCAGCAGAAAAAAGTCCCACTTCAGCCACTCTCAAATGGGGTGGCTCATTGGATGCTGCGCCTGCAGAGGTGCTCGTGGGTCTCCGAGCATCCTTGTGCCAGGCAGTGACACCAAACCAGTGACACCATAGTCTACCAGTGCACCCAACTAGTGCACCAATAGCTGGGTGCACTAGACAGGTTGTTGTCAATTGGGTCAAGTGCACCTCCATGTGCCTCAGTTTCCCCGTCTGCCAAAGCATTTTTCCTAAGCTGTTGCAAAACTACACTGATATCTCAGCATGGAAAATATGACGCAAGAGAGCCTGAGAGCGTCACTGCTGGAGCGGCTTGAAGGTGGCCATCCCCACAGCACTGCTAAGCTGAGCCCTTATCCTAGAGAGGCAAAAAAGAAGGAAGCGGGGAGCTCCCAGTGCAGCCTGGTCCCACTCCATCCCACCACTATCTCCCCAGTCAGAGCTCACATCACAGCCCTCCCTGCTGCCTCCGACGCACTCCCGCCGCTTCTGTTTAGTGAATGCCTTTCTGAGAGCAGCCTCAGCGCACATGAAAAGCAAAGCAAATAATAACATGAAAAATCTGAACTGAATTAGTCTTCTGGGTTGTTTTTTGTTTGCTTGTTTGCTTGCCTGCTTACTTGTTTTGCTTTGTTCTGTGTTTTATTTGAAGCATTTCAACACTCAGAACATCTCTCAGAGGCAATGAGCCCTCAAAGATGGGGAAAGGATCGGGTACCCCTTTTAAAACGAGTAAAGCTCTTGCTGCCCAAACATTTTTGTGTGCGTGCATGTGTTGTTCTTAGGTTAGCTGCAAAAACACCTCCTTGAGAAACCGACCCCCTGCCCTTTGAGCTGCTGGTGGGTGTGAAATGCCTGCAGGATTTCTTACCATTTATGTTTTTTTACACCTCTAAAGGCATCCAGAATTCATTTAGATCCCAAATGCCTGCATGTATGAGTGTGTGGCAGATTTCAAAGCTGGGCGTTACAGGGGGGATGTGCATGGATGGGACAGGATGGCTGTGGAACTGTGTGGGTGGGTGTCTGAGGGTCAGTCGGCAGCACTTTGGGGATGATCTAAGGGTATCTGTGAAAGGAGACACCCATGCAAGACAGTGGCTGGGCTGGGAGCCCAAAGATGCTCCTGGTTATGGGGAACACGTCCCATGCACATTGGTGTCTATGGACAGGGACTGTCTGCATGTGCAGAGGGGTCATGAGGTGGGTGTTAGCACCTGCATGTGCTCACAGTGTGCGTACGCACTGTGCTGAGTCCCCAGAGATGTGCATGGATGAAGAGTCACACCGCCCAAGTCACAGAATCCAGAGACTGGGAGAGTGAAGAGGGACTCTTTGTCAGGGGATGTAAGATAGGACAAGGGGTAATGGCTTTAAACTAAAAGAGTGAAGGTTTAGATTGGATAGAAAGAGGTCCTTTACTCTGAGGCTGGTAAGGCACTGGAACAGCTTTCCCTGAGAAGCTGTGGATGCCCCATCCCCGGAAGGCCAAGTTGGATGAGGCTTTAAGCAACCTGGTCTAGGGCGAAGTGTCCCTGCCCATGGCAGGGGGGCTGGAACTAAATGGGCTTTAAGGTCCCTTCCAACCCAAACCATTCTGTGATTATATGATTCTGAGAGGGGTGTGTGAATGTGTGCTTCTGTGTGAGAACCACAGCTGCGAGCCTGTGCTCAATATGCTGATGGGGACCGTATGTTGCCTGTGGGCTGCATCGACGTGGTGATGGTGGTGGACATGGGTGCAGGGACAAGGGTGTTGGCAGGGATGGAGAGGGCATCTTTGGGGCCTGAAGAGGGGTATGAGCTCCCTGGGGACAAATGTGAGGATCCCATTTGCTTCAGGACCCAATTTTAGTATTTCCCTACCCGCTGACACATAGGCCCTGGCACGTGTCATTAAACATTGCTTTTGGTGTGTGCACGCATACAAGGAAGAGGAAACTAGACAGTCCTGCCTGTCCTAGAGCATCCTAAAACTTCACCAGGGCTCAGCCCTGCCAAAGGCTCTCCCAGATAATCCCTCACCTCCATGACAGGCCAGGAGGTGCCTGGCAGCACCCAAGGGTGTGAAAGTGGCCCCCAGTCTCAACCCATGTGCAGTGCTTTGGGAGGGGACAGGGAGATGACAGAAGAGGCTTCCCATAGGATGGGAGATGGACAACATGCCCCATGGCAGTAAGGGGACACCCAGTGGGGAGTCCATCTCACCCACGGAGATGGGGAGATGAAGGTATCACCAGCACGGCCCCATCCCCATCCGACAGCACTTTTCGGGAGCTTACCCTTGCCGCCTTGGATGAATAGGGATCCTCAAAGAGTGCCCACATCCTGGGCTGCCAATTCCGACAGCAGCCACCCCCTCCGGCAGCCCCTGCCGCCCCTGGCAGCCTGTCCTCCATGCCCAGGCGTTGAAGGGCCATCTCCCTACCCCCTTCCTCTTCAGGCTCCTCTCCACCAGCCCCTCCACCGGGCTCGGGACTCTCGAAGATGTCCAGGGCCTCTTCGGCATCGCGGTGTTGGCGGTAGGTCATCCAGCAGCAGGGCTCCACGTCGGTCTCGTCGATGCCCCAGTAGGTCAGCTCCTCCTCGAAGAGGGGCCCGCAGATGTCGGCCGGGCAGTGCAGCTTGCCGGTGCGGTAGTAGTTGAGCACGTAGGAGAAGATCCCAGGGTGGCGGTCAAAGAAGAATTCATTGCTTTTACCATCAAAGTCAAAGTTGCTCTGGGCATCGGGGTCGGCGAGCCAGGCCAGACGGGTGCCCGGCAAAGTCCGCAGGGTGCTTTTGTAGGTCTCATGCCGGGTGCCCCCTACATTGATGGTGATCTTGTCCGAGTCTTCCCCTTTGCCCATCTCTTCCTTCAGGCATGTTTTGGAAGGTGGTTTGTTCCCCGACTTGCGTCCACGGTAGGAGGAGACACACACCGAGCTGATCATAGATTTCGGTGGATGGGAGACGCACGCTTCGCGCGCCCTTCCTCGGGGCGAGGAGCTGGGGGTCGGCGGAGGCGGGCGAGGGGAGCGGAGATGGGACTGGGGAGGGGAAAAGGGGGGGGGGCTCAGCCTTCGCTCCGGCCTCCGCCAGCCCCAGCGCCGGGCGAGGGGAGCAGGCTGGAGCCGAGCCGGACAGCGCTGGCTGCCGGGGGCCGGCAGGGGAGGCTGCAACCTCCACCCCCTCCAAAACCACCCCCCCGGAATAAAACCGCCCTCCGCCCGCGGGCAGCCCAGCCCCGCCGGGCAGCAACAAGTGGAGGGGGGGCGGCGCGGGGGGGGGAGCTGCGGGCAGTGCCGGGGGGGGGCAGGCCGGGAAGGAGGAGACCGCCGAGGCCGGCGGAGGGGGGGCAGCCCCCGGTACCTGCAGCGCCGGCCGCGGGGGGGCCCCGCCGCCCGCCCCTCCCGCTCCGGCGGCTCCGCGCTCCCTCCGCCCCCCCGGGCCGAGGGGCAGGGGCCCCTCCCCGATTCCCGGCGGAGGCGGCGGGGGGGGAATGGATGCGGCGCCCCCGCCCCAAGCGGGGCCCTGCCCTTCAGAGGGGGCTGCGGCGGCGGGGATTGGGGGGGTGCTCCCGCGTGGCCGGCCGGGGGGGCCTGTTGCGCCCCGGAGGCTGCCGCCCGGCTCGGCTCGGCCGGGGAGGCGGCGAGGGCTGCTCCGGGGCTCGGCGGGGAAGCGCCGCCGCCCGGGGCTTTTATAGGACTGGGAGCGAGCGGCGGGGTTACAGGAGCCGGCGCCGCCCCGCCGGGGGGCCGGGGACCCCCCCGCCCCAGCGCCCGGCCCCACGGCCCCCCGCTGCCGCCGGCACCCCCCGCTGCCGCCCTCCCTCCCTCCCTCCCCGCCACGCTCCTCCATCCCCGCATCCCTCCCTCCATCCGCCCAGCCATCCACCCCCCCATCACACCCATCCGTCCGTCGGTCCGTCCGTCCGTCCCTCCATCCCTTCCACACCCCCCCCATCCCCGCGGCAGCCCCCCGGCCGCCGGCTCACCTCCCCGCGGGGCGCGGTGCGCAGCGAGGCTCGGGGGGCTCTGTGTCAGTGCGGAGGGAGCCCCGGACACCCCAGCTCCGCTTCGCGCCGGAGGGGAAATGCAGCCCAGAGCTGCCTGCGGATCTGGAGCCAGCTCTTGGCAGAGGCTCGAGCAGATCCCATCCCTCCCTGGCTCGCAATCCCTCGCTCACCGAGAGGTCAGGAGAGACCGACCCTAGGTGCGGATCGGCGGCTGACGGGAGCCCGGCAGCACCAGCCAGCCCCGGCCCTTCCCTCCCACGACCCCCTTCCTGAGCATCCCTCTGCCCTGCTTCGGCTTCCGCATGAAATCTGCCCCTTCCCCGGAGCTGTGCCCAGAAGCTGGGACTGGGCACAGCGCAGGACGCAGGGCATCGCCCACCGCAGCCCCCAGGCCCTTCCCCTAAGGCTCTTCCACCCCCGGGGGCTGGTGAAGCTCAGCTCCTTCTCCTGGGACTGGGGAGGAGGTGAAGAGGGACAAGCCCGTCACCAAGGCGAAGACCCCAGGGACCCGGTCCCGTCAGCGCTGTTTACTCCAGCACTGGCACTGCTGGTGTTGGGAGGGGAGGCGGAGGGGGTTGCAGGTGGGTGCTTTGGGGTTATAAATGGGATCAGAGCCCAACACAGGCCTGTTACTGGGCAGGGGGAGCGACTCAGCAATGGGTCAGCACCTGGGTAAGGGAGTTCTCGGTGCAGAGTGAGGGGGCAGCAAGTGGGGAACGCTGCCCCACTCCCGCAGCAATCTGCACCTTCCTGGGCTCTGCAGAGGGTCCCCACGGGGTCCTGAGCCCCCTCCTCACCCCCTGCCCGGGTTTGTCCCCTCGGTGACATGATCACCCCCCTGCCAGGGGTGCTGGGGCAGACACTCCACCCAAAAGGCATGAGAGACATCAGAGCCGCGCTTAAAATCTTACCACCAAGAAAGCCCTGCTCCAACTGTAGCTGCAACTCGACAGCTTCCAGGGCCGGATCCTGAGCGGGTGGAGGCTGGCACGGCTCCACACCCAAACCACCCGGGGCTGCACCAGCAGGGGAGCACAGAGCCCGAGGGAAAGCCGTGCTGGAAAAATCGAGCCTTGCATCACCGGCCAGGCATCACAGCTCAGCTCCTCATCATTGGTAATGTGAGTTTGACCAGGAGGAAGGAAAGCTGCGACCTGATGCTAATATTTCATACAGTGACTTTCATCCCAAGAGATCGCCGTGCACCCAAGCACGGCCGCTCCTTGGGCGGGAGGGGGTGGCCAGGCAGACAAATGGGTTGTATCTGGGGAAGGAAAGGATCTTTTAGCCAGCAACACCCGCCCAAAGCTGTCTGCTCTCTAAATATGCCTTCAGATTTTTAATGTCCATGAAAAAAGAAAAATGGAGACAGAGAGAAAAAATAGCAAGAGTTTGATGAATAAGGGTCTTTTTGGAGAGGGAGTCACTTCTGCAGGGACCTCCTTCATCACCACTGCAAGGCTGACGGACAACCTCCAGGTAAGGGATAGATCAGTAGGATCTGGCAGATTTCATGGAGGATCAGCTCCAACCTGAAAAGCCAGAGCCTTTTGTGGGTCCCAAGGATGAGGTAAGGGGTTCCCAGGTTCCCCCCACTGGTCTCTGCACCGTCACAGGGACCACAGCCCAGTGAAAGGAGCACATCCCCAGCTTGGCACCCAGAGACTGGCATGACAGCCTGTGGGGTGCTTGGAGGGCTGCATGACCTGAAGGAGAGGACAGGAAGGTGCTGGGAACATGTTACATCTCTGCCCATGGAGGGACAGGACAGAGGAGGTAGGGGAACTGCATCTCAGTTTAGGGAGACAATCCAGCTTTGGGGTAGAGATGGACAAACCAACCGCACCATGCACTTCAAGACTTAGGATCCTATTACTAGAAAAACAGCTTGCCCCAGGGTCTCTGCCCTCTTCCCTTCCTGCTTTTGGTGGGGCAGGCTAACTTCTCGGCAGGGGGCGGTGGCACCCACAGCACCCTACGGTGCTGCTGGTGCAGAGCAGCTCCCCAGGGTGCGAGCCCACGCAACCTTTCAGGATGCTCTCTCGGAAGTGGGTTTTCGCAGATAACCTACTGCAGGCTGCGAGCAAGGCACGTCTCTGCCGTGCACCTCTCCGGGGTGAATTTTTCAGCTAAACTCGCTCCTCGCCGGCCGGGCCCGGACAGCGGGGCTGCGCTCCCCGGGGGGAGCGGTTGGCGCACCCCGAGTTCGCCTCCCGGTCCCCCGCCACCTCTCCCTCGGAGGGCGCTCGGCTCGTTCGCAGCCCCAGGCCCGGTCCGTGTCCCCTGGCCGCTGTGACACAAGTGCCACCTGGCGGGGCGGCCGCGCAGGGAAAGCGGGCGGCGGAGGGCGGCTGGGGCCGGCGGCGAACCTGGCTCCGTTCGTGGCGTCGCTGATGCAATTTCGCTCCGCCAAAGCAATTTCGGGGCTGGAGGAGGCTGGGGCTGGAGCGGGAGCAGCAGAGGTGCTCCAGTCGCCTTCGTCTGCCGTCTGGATGGCTGCGAGCAGCTCCTGGCCGCGTGCCGTGCCTCGGTTTCTCTGTCTGCAGGAGCCGGGATCACAGCTACGGATTTCTTCCAGCGCCGTTCAGAGACCCACGGCGAGACTCTGCTCATTCACAGGGGCACCCCTGCACCGTGTCTGTACCCACCCTATGTCCACACTCCAGTCCAGGGATGTTTTGAGGTGGGACACCCAGAAATCACCCCCTGACCCAGTGGCACCACCCTCTGCCTCCTGCCAGGCTGTGTCTCATTGTCACAGGGAATCTGGAATAGTGTTTTTTTTTTGTTTGTTTTTTAAGTATACATGTGGCTCAAATTTACCATGTTTCTCCAGGGCTTTTTTCCAGCCCCCATGTGGGCCAAAATTACCCTTTGCAGTTCGTTTTAGGCAGGTTTTGCATGGAGCCCCTGCACCAGAAGCTGGATGTTTCTGCCCCCGTCTCCCCCCCAACCCACTTTCAGCCCTGGGACTCCCCAGAGTGAACAAAGCCGAAGCCTGCCCCTCTCTCACCCTCCTGGCCTGGGGCTTTTCCGTGGCAGCAGCTCACCCAGCCCATACAGTAACTGCAGTCCCAAAGATGCATCATCACCTGCTGCTGTTTTTCTTCTTTTTTCTTTCCTTTTTTTTTTTTTTTTTTTTTTTTTTTTTCCTGGGTTTGCTTTTGCAGATAGCTGCAATATTTTCCTGCCTGAGAGAGAAGGGGATAAATCAAAATGACTCCCTTTCTGCACCGTGGGGTGGCCTGGGGACAAGGCCCTCGTGCCAGCCAGCCACTGCTCACACACAGTCCAGCAGTGGGAAAATGTCCCCTCCCCGTGTCCCAGGTCTGAGCCTCTTCCCAAGTCCATAATCACACAGCACACACTGCAGAGTGAGCACAGGTTCAGGCTGAGGCCTGACAGCTCAGCACAGCAGTGAGCAGCCACAAGTGGGTACCGCAGGGCCCCGGACATCACCCTGAGCTGGATTTGATGGGCTCTGCACTTGTACTCCTTCATCCCTCTCTGTTCTGCCTCACTAGGGATGTCTCTGGGGCTGGGGAGGAGCCATCCTCCATCCCTGCACCCACAGATGGGGCTGTGCTGGGGCCACAGCTGTCCTCTATGTCCCTTTGTCCTGGCCATTGCCCTGCAGGATGTGCTGCCCCAGAGCCTGGTCTTGGAGGGACCTGCATGCCTCCTCCTGCCTCCACCGCGGGCAGTGCTGCTCCTCCAGCTCCCAGTGCAGGTCCTCACCCCAGTGCTGCACCAACATCTCCAGACAACGCAGCACTGGAGATGCTCAGAAAACCTGAAGTCATTTGGGTGTGCTGGAAATCTCCAGTCCTTCTCCAAGGCGGCTCTCCAGACTCCCAGAACCCGCAGTGCTCTGAATGAGACATCAGCAACGTTAGCAGGGCATTGGAAAAGGAACATATGTCTTACCAGTGTACATGCCCCATAATGCCAGTGTGTACTGGTTGAGCTGGTCCAGTATGGAAGATCACCTTGGTGATGCTCCTGGAGAGCCTGTGGGCAGCCATGCCCAGAGTGGGCTTCTTGCAGGGGCTGATGGAGGCACAGGAAGGGGATCAGGGAGGAGAAGGGGAGCCAGAAGGATGATATGGGTGGCTGGACAGGACAGGGAAGGACAGAGACATCTATGTCCAAGGGTGCTGGCAGCCCTGGAGCACATTGCTTTAGCTCTTTGCAACCCCAAACCTCAGAGAGACCCCAAAGCCCACCCCAAGAAAGGAAACAGGCAAAGAGAGTTGGTAAGAAGAGACTTTTAATCGGACTCCATTACGGCTCTTACAGGGTTTCTCTTGACTGCCAATGAGTCCGGCCAGCACGGCACGCGTGTTAAATACACTGGCTACGAGGATACATGGGACGAGTTTCTACCAGGTCTGTGCTTTTACCTGTACAGAAGGGCTTTGCCAGCCTTGTGCTTACCCACAGGGGAAGCGGCCACAACCCGTGTGCTGCCATGTCTCTGCTCAGGCTGGGCCGTGTCCCCTGGGGCTGGCAGTGCCTCCGAGGCCACCCGGCCCTGCCACCTGTGCCCCATTCCTGCTGGCGAGACCCAGGCTGAGGGGAGGACAGGGACAGGAGGGAGGAGCGGGAGCAGCTCCCAGGAGCTGGGCTTTAATGTGAGCTGCCAGGGTCTGTGTGGGGGCAGGAGGGTAAGCCCCTCTCCCCAGTCAGGACTTCAACCCCTCCTGATTCAGCCAGCATCTCCTGTCGTGGACACCGACCCTACTAAGCAGCAGGATCCAGGCTGGGAACCAGGCAGGGAGTGAGAGGAGGGGGCAGGAATATCGGCAGCGGTTCCCTCCTCCTGTTCTGAGTGCCTGGATGAAAACTGAAAAGTGCCTGTGCTCACAACTAGCAGCTATTCCCTGCGCCTCTAAGGGGGAAAAAATAAAAGTGGTTGCCAGGGCTAAAAGTCACTGGGTTTGGCCTGATCCACAGCCCCGGGAGCCCAAGAAGGTGCATGGAGGGGAGAGCCTGCCCTGGCAGGTGGGAGAAAGCCCCATCGCAGGCTCCCAAAGTGGCCAAGAACAGCAAGAAGTGACCCAAACAAAACACATACGCGCACACGTACACGCGCACACCCCCACGCACAGCATCTACGGACGAACATGCGCACGCTCACATGGCCACGACACAGATCACCTAAAACTTACCCCCCACAGACCCCTGTGCCTAACACCAAGCAAATACCACACAGAAATACAGTACTTCCACAGATAAAAATAAAGGCTTCCTCCCCCCTCCTCCTCTCTGCGGGGTCCCCATGCTAGGGGACCCCCTGGGGCTGGGGAGGGGCACGGGGGGAGGGATGGCCACCCACCACGCACAAGAAATGAGAAGGTAAAAATATGTCTGATATACAGTGAGAATTGATCTGTACAGCACTGGGAATGAAAATAGGTCATGGGCCACTTTGGAATACATTTTGTCATTTAACATCATTTACAGTGACATTTACAGAATAAATATACAATAGAAATAGAGAATCTCTAGGTTATTATTCCATCTCCTCTCTCTGTATATATTTTATATATATATAAATAATATAGCTTTTTGTTACCTTCTTATTGACTTTGCCTCTTATTGGCGCTGCAAGAAGAGGGGAGGAAAGCAAACCTCCCTGGCTGGTTTGGGAATAGTGATGGGAGAGAGGGAGGGCCGGATCCTTCCCCCCAGGGTTTGAGGAGCGTTGTGCCATGGGAACAGATGGAACCACATGCGTTGGCTGCGGGAGGTGTCCTGCCCCGGTAACTCCATGGGAGCTGCAGTGGGAATCCCCTGGGCCCAGGGGCGTGAGTCTGACTTGCATCGGGAAGGTGACATTTTGCAATGATTTGGTTCATCCTCAATTCTGCTGGTCAGGAGGAGGAAATCAGGGACAGAGGGAGAGATAAGAGATGGGAGGGAACATCTTGCCAGGTGTTGGGGGAAATGCATAGGTTTTGTGCTTCTCCCATTCAGAGGTGGTACAGTGGAGATATTTCTGTGTTCCTCTGTAGGGGCAGGAGGAAAGACCAAACTCAAGGCGGAGAGGCTGGTGAAGAGGCTGGACAAGAGATGAGAGCATGGCTGATCCTGGGGATGGTGCTTCTCAGAGCCATCAGCAAAGACTGAGCTGCTTTGGTTCAATCCATGCCTCCATTTCCACCTGGAAAAATGGCTAACAAAGGTCCTGTGCTAATCTCCCAGACAGAGCCCCCAAGCCACCAGCTGAGCTCATGACAAAAAGGAGAAGGACTATAAACAAAGGATTACAACTCACAAGAGAAGCATCACTGTGGGGAAGTTGTGCACCCTGGGATGCAAGGAGAAGTCAAGGATGCGGCAAATGGGCCAGATACTGTCTGCCTTTGACTCTTAGCCAAAAGGAGAATCAAGGTGGAACAAAATCTATTGATAGGAAAGCGGAGGAGAGAAGGGCTCATGGACAAGCCACCATGAACTTGGCCTTCAAACTAGCTTGAAATACTACCACACATCATCTAAGCCCAGCAGGACTGAAGCTAAGGAGCTCCCTCTGCTCTTGAGAATGTACCAATGTGCTGAGAGGGAGAGAGGGCATCAAGCAGGCTGCTTCTCCCCTGTACCCACCAGGAAAGGAGGAAAAGGCCACGTAATACTGGTACCCTTGACAGAAACGCTTAGCTATAGGTATGATTCAGGGAAAAAAAAAACATCAGTCCCAGTGGGAAAAATTCTGAGCTGGGAGGCCCCAAACTTCCCTAGACAGCTTGGGGAGAAACAACATAGCATCACCTCCATCTGGTCCCCATAACATGGATGGGCATGATAGAGGCTCCTGGGCTCTAACAGGAGCTCACCAGCCTGGATCAAGAGCTAGCAGGGACATTGGGACCCAGCACTGACTTCTGGTCATTGCGGCTCAGAAGGTATGTCCTCCATCTGCTGTCCCAAAAAGCTGGTTACCCCCTTCCAAAGGCTGGTGAGCCCCTGCGGAGGCGCAGCAGCGAGGCAATGCAGGCACCAGCTCGACGCTCTGAGAGGTGAAGACGTCCAGAGATTATCACCGCCCAGCTCACCTCAGCTGGTGGGTGCAAGGGAGGTAAGTTAGGGGGGTGGTTTCCTGAGAGCTACCAGGAACTGTGGTAGGACTGGATGCCCCACAGCTTGGCCTGTCCCACTGGGACATCTAAAGTAAGTGGCAACAGGAGACGATCCCACACCAGGGATTTTGGCTCAGCAGATCGTCCCATGTCAGCAGTCATTCCAGGAGAATGCTCCTGACACCCATCACTGTAACCCTGGTCCAGACCTCACACGTTCACACATCCAAAATCACTCACTTCAGAGGTCCTGCTGCCTCTCAGCACAATAACCGCCCAACCACAGAGCATCCTGTCCACGTTGTCCCATGGACATGATATCTCCACGTCTCAGAACAACCCGCGGACACTGTCACCATGCTGGTGGTAACAAAACAGACAACAAGGATCCACCAGCTGCAGTCCCACACACCAGTGACTCAGCCAGCCCCACACCGCTCCCTGCCAACCCTGGTCAAAATGTTGGGGTTATCTGGGTGTGTCCACAGCTATAAAAACTACAGGAGATACAACAACAACAACGATGGCAACAACAACAGCACCCGTTTGTGCTATGAACATCGATGGTTAATTGTGCTCGTTGGAATAAGGCCCTGACTCCTCCCAGCTGAAGGACAATGGACAGGGAGGGCAGAGCACTGGGTTGCAGGAGGAAGCGTGTTTGGCTTTCCACCTGACACCAGGTCCTTTTCCAACCATCAAATGCTTAGAAAGAGAGGTTCTTTGCTTCAGATTTGGGCTGCGAGAGAAGGACCCTCAGAGAGGTCCTGCATCACCTCTTGTTCCTCCTCCCTTCCCCAGAGGCAAGCCCCGGAGGTCCTGCCATTCAGCCCAGGGTTGTCGGAGGAGTCCTGCCCCTCCCGCAATCCATTCTTCCCGATGTCATCTTGGAAATGGCTGCTTTGGGTTACAATTTTAAGAGGGGTTTCTTCTTTGTCTTGTCTTTATTAATTTTCCCATTGCCTGGAAAACCAGAATCCACTCCCCAGTGACCTCCTCTCCCGATGGGGGTAGTCAGCCGGCAACCGTCACAGTTCAGATTCAGGGGTGCTAGCCATTAAGTACCCGCTCCCGTATCGTCCGTTGGGGGCACTGCTCATTTCCATGGGGGAGTTGCTCCCCGGACCCAGGTAGGAACGGTGTGTGGGCATGGGGGATGGGGTCTCACTGGGCACTTTGCTCAGGATGAAGCGGGTCTCATCATTGTCTTCCAAGTTGGAGATGTCCTTCATCATCCGGCCCTTCTTGTAGGTGACCGAAAGTGTGTTGGAGCCATCTGACACGAGGTGGAACTGCCGGAGGATGAAGACCAGAGGCAGAGGGAGGGATGCCAGGATGATCAGAGAGATGAGAATAGCCATGGCCCAGGTTGGGTAAAAAAGGAACTTCTCTGCAGCCTGAAAGAGAGAAAGAGGTCAGTGTCAAGGGTTTGTTACAGCAAAGGTGATGCACATCAGGTACAATATATCCTATGTGCTAGGCAGTCCCTGCTGCCAGGCTTCATCTTCAGGGGCATCACATGAAACTAGCAGAAAAAGTTAAAAACAGGAAAAAGGGCAAGGTCCTGCACACAGAGTGCAGCTGTGGAACCGAGCCAAAACCCAAAGGTCAACCTTCAGCCCGTGGTCAGAGCTCGAGACTTTTGGGCAGCATTGACAAACCTGACTGCCTGCAGAGGACAAGCATCCTCAGACAGGACATCCCGCAGCGGAAGGAGAGATGAGCAGAGGAGGGAAGAGTAGGGTGGTCTGCAGCCCTCAGCTCCCCCCTGCTCAGCCCAGGCCCGGGGGGGGGGGGGGGGGGGGGAGGGGGCAGCAGCAGGGGCCAGGGCTGTGCTCACCTCCTCTCTGATCCAGGCGCTGTAGCCTGGGGGGCTGACTCCCAGCTGGATGATGCTGGCAGTCATGAGAACGGCCATGCAGATGGGAGAGACGTACTTCCAGGTGTAGTAGTAGAACTGATAGGGCCGAAAACCCAGCATTTCTGTCAGTTCCTGCATGAACCTGCCAAGGGAAAGAGATGGAACCATACTGTTCCCGCTTTCAAGAGAGAAACTCCCTCCCAGGAGACCCTGTTGTGGGTTATGCTCAAGGTAGAGCCTGAAGAAGAGCCCAGCTGATCCAGGCAAGTGTCTCAGTGTCCTTCAAACCCATAGCACTGGTTGGAAACCTCTCAAGGAAAAGGCCTCCTGACATTAGCCTGAGCCTCCCTTGATCCGGCCAGCACTGGGGCAGACAAGGTGCCCTTGGGATTGACCCAGGAGCCTCGGACAAAAGCATACTAACAAGTAAGAGAGCACCATAACCAGAGCTAGATACCCGCTAGCAGGACATGTTCCTGGGGCTGTGTTACACCTAGGGATGGGCAGAGGATTGATCCTAGATAGCAGTGAACAGACATCCCTCCTCTATAAGAGAACTGCTATCAGAGTATTTGTTTCATCAGAGCTTGCCACCTGGGAAAAATGTCCTACGGCAAACAGCTGGAAGGTAGGTTTTCTTTTTAACCAGGAGTTGCAGCACAGATATTCTTTTCCCTGTGCAAAAGCCTTACTTCTTGGTGCCATATATCCAGGCCACAGCGATGTTCTCCAGGATCACTACAACCGTGAGCGGCAGCGTGGCTGAGTAATCATCAAACATGGTGACAAAGTAATTCCCAGAGCGCTGCACAAAGATCAGGCCGACCACAAAGGCGAAGATGCAGCAGCCGACTGCAGGGAGCAAACAGGCACGGTCAGCAGAGCACCCAAAGGGGAAGCAAGGCCTTCCCTCATGGAAGCAGGTGGCCCATTCTGTCTGTTAACAAGACCCGGTACACCTCCACCACATCCACACTCTTCTGGAATGACCCCAGAGCACTGGGGACCCTCCACCCCTTCCCCAAGGGGATGCAGAAGACCTCACCTGTGAATACTTCCTTCCGCACCTTGAAGGTGTCGATGATGGGCGTAGTGATGCCTGACATGGTCCCAATCATGCTGCCCAGCCCCAAGTTTATCAGCATCAAGAAGAACATGACAGACCAAAATGGTGAGGCTGGAAAGTGGGTCATGGCTTCCGTGAAGGCGATGAAGGCCAGCCCAGTTCCTTGCACTGACTGTTTGGGGGAGAGAGGCCAAAAGGAGAGAAGAAGCATGTCAGAGACAAAGTCTGCAAGCCCCTGCAGGCCTCAGGTCTCTCTTGTCCTGCTGAACAACTGCTGAAGGGAAGAAAAATCCACTCTTGCACCCCAGCCTGGAAGTGACGATGTGCCTGTAGGACTCACTATGGGAAGACCATTTCTGCACCCCAGGAAAGATCCCTGTGCACTGAGAAGACCACAGGGAAAGGGAATTCCCATCCCTGTGGAGGGTCTATAAAGACAGTTTCTCCAGAGCCATGTGCTAGGAGCAACCCAAATAAAGTAGCTCCTACCTGGGACTGGCAATGGACAAGGCAACCTGCTTCTCCTGTTAGGAATGCCACCAGGTACCTTGTCGAGTTCGTCCTCCAGCAGGCAGGCATCCAAGCCCAGTTCTTTGAAGTGCCCCTCTTTCACTGTCATGATCACCCTGTACATCTCGTTGTAGTCCTTGGCTGTGAGGTGGGAGAAGTTCACGTGGGGAGGGATGAGGTCGTGGCTCAACACGTTGGTGTTCAGGTAGCCCAAGATCTTCTCAGCATTCCTAAGGGAGAGCAGAGCCCAGTCACCCAGAGATATCCCCTTCCTCCCAGGAAGGAGGACAGGGCCTGACCACGTGAGTCCTTTGCATCAGGCAAGATAAACCTGCCTGGACCACACTGCCCAGGTCCCAGCCGTGCTGTGCTGTCCAACCTCTTAGCAATTTGCACAAGCAGACATTGCATTAGGCCACAGGACAGAGGATGCAGACGGGACCCTACCAGGGGACAGGCTCTCTGCAGCCCCTGCTTAGCCACATGTTGTTGTGGCTTCTCTCCTGCTTTGGCACAGTCAGGATTTTTATGGATGCAGCTCACTGTCTAAAAATAACACAAGGTGCACAAGTTCACCTTCCTCCAGCCATTTTTAGGGTACAGCACAGTAGTTCCTTAACCTCTCACAGACAAGGAGACCCTACCACGAGCAGAAACTCGGAAACCCAGGTGATGTAATCAGTCATGGACTC
This sequence comes from Nettapus auritus, assembly GCA_011076525.1. Classification (NCBI taxonomy): domain Eukaryota; kingdom Metazoa; phylum Chordata; class Aves; order Anseriformes; family Anatidae; genus Nettapus; species Nettapus auritus. The sequence continues at coordinate 395,256 of CM021790.1, forward strand.
ACCAACAATGTGCAGACTATCAGCCCGCCTCATGGCTGAATTTTAGGCTGGAGGAACTAAATGCCCAACTCCCTTACGGAGCTAGAAGAATTCATGCCCTCAGCTACAATAGGACATCTTTGGAGATCCAGGCCTTGACCACAGAAAGTTGGGTCCACCAAACACAACATTACCCAATTCTAGATCACTTACTCCATTGCCTTGGACCCACCCCGACCAGCAGGAGCACAGACTTCCCCACCCCAGAGAGACAGAAAGCAAATCCACCTACTCCACCACACATTTCTCGTTCATGATGTTGGCCTTGAAGCCCAGCACGGCAAACACAACCAGGGTGGCCAGGACAGAAGTGAAGAAGTTGATGAAGGAGACGAGCGTGGCATCGAAGTGGCAGTTGTTGTCCTGCTTGTTGTAGCTGGAGAAGGCGATGACCCCCCCAAAGCCCAGGCCCAAGGCAAAGAAAACCTGCGTGGCTGCCTCCCGCCACACCTGGGGGTCCAGCATTTTGTCCAGCTTGGCGGGGACACAGAAGAAGAAAATAGGTGGTTTGGTGGTGCCATAACTCATCCTCTTGGAGCCAGAGCTAAACTAAAAGGCTGCTGTGTCTGCAACCTGGGCTGCGGGCTACGGCTCTGTGCCGCATTACTGGGGGGAGGTTAGGGGTTGGCTTCGTTCGTCTCCCTGCCAGGATCGGCTGCGGCCAATCCCTGCAAGGTTCCAATTAAAAGGGATGGCAGTCTGTGAGTCCTGGCTGTATTCAGGGTGCTGCTGACACCTCCTGGCTGATTTACCGGGACCTGCAAGGTCGTCTGGGGTCGATGCTCTATTTTTTGAGGTGGAGATCATAGAGAAAAAGTGGGGTTCTGTGAAATGATGCGTGTGTGAAGGGCTGAGCCGCAGGTAAAGGAGCCCTCTGCAGGCAGCTGTTACCCAGTCTGAGGTGAGGACACAACACTTGCTTGCACCAGAGCACATGGGCACAGCGAGGGTGTGCTGTGGGGTACAGGAAAGTGACTGCAGCCTCTGCTAAACCTCCTCCCTGCAAACCAAGCTGGTGTGACCAGCCTGGAGGAGAACCTGGGCACGGGGTTCTTACCTTGGGTGTGAACATGTGCATGATCCCATCCACCGCCCCGCGCAGCAGAAGTCCCCGCACCAGGAAGCAAACCAGCACCACGTAGGGGAAGAGCGAGCTGAAATACATCACCTGGGGCAAGAGGGATGCAGCGTGGGCACAACCTCATTTACTGCCCCCCGCACTCGGCTCCCTCCCCATCCATACACAGGACAGCACAACAGGGGTGAGAAGGGGGGGACATGGCCCTAGGCAGGACATTACAAATACTGAAGCACTTGGTGGATCTGCAAAGTGTTTGGACACACTTAGGGGAGAGAAGGAAAATCTGCTGGGGCAGATGCCCCCTGGTTGTCTCTTCCACACCTCTTTCAGTTACAAGGCTCATGCTGCTCTGGGCATCCATTTGGATGGTCCGGACATCTGACGGGCCCCAAACACAGGGACTTGGACAGGTGCTTTGGCTGGCTTGCGGTGGCATTGCTGCAGGTGTGCTGGATGAAACCCCTCCCCTGTGACCCTCTCTGATCTCATTCTGGGCCCCCAGGAGATGTCCCCAGCTCTGGAGCAGGTGTGATCATCCCAAAGAACACAGCATCCCTCAGGCACCCCAGAGCAGGGCAGGAAAGTGTGGACCTGGAGGTTTCTGCCTTCATGTCATAGGAAAAGCCTGGTCTAGAGGATGGACTGCAGATACCCACCTTCCCTGAGGACTGGATGCCTTTGATCATGGCCAAGCCAACAAGACTCCAGGCCACCAGCAGGCACAGGGTCATCTTCCAGTTGAGTCCCCCACTCTCTGAGATGGAGTTGGAGATGTCCAGGGCCTCCCGGTACCAGAAGTAGGTGGTAGCTGAGCTCCTCTCACATTCAGCCTCCACAACTGCAAGAGAACAGAGGCACCAGAGAATGAAGGGCTGGGGGAGTCATCCATTGTCTTGTAGGGGATGAACATCAATTAATGTCAAAGACCTGCCAGAGCTGGCCAGGGAAGGTAGGCCTCCCTGGGAACTGAGGGACAGGATAACAGTGCTGATTTTTAGCAGGAAAAAGGGAACAGGACATAAAGCCATTGTCATGTCAAAAACAAGTTGTTAAATACAGTTGAAGACATTTGCATTTACTATAAAATTTCCCAGATGGTCCCAAGGAGGTGCTCAGGTGCTATTGAGCACCACTAGTTCCACCGGAGTGTCGGTCGGGCACTGACGAAGCAGCCAGACAAGCCCAGCTCAGTTTCCTGCACAGCCCAGGTCAGATCCCACTCCCAAGCACCAAGGCAGCCTAGAGACCCAAACTCTGGGTCCTTGAACAGACATCAAACCCCAGCCATGAGGAAAGAATCTGGCTGAAAGCATGGCCAGGACTTGTCTGACCTGAGGAAATATCTCCATGGGGCCAGGGCACCTGGACTGCAGAGGACCCAGTGGTGCCTTCTCCCATCCAGTCCACGTCCCCAGGAGAATCCCCAGCCTCCAGTGTCCCAGCCTCCAATACATGCAGACATTGGGGGTCCCGTCTGCAGCCTCCCCCTCCCCAGGAACTGTTCCCTCCCAGCTGCACCTCCCCCATCCTCACCAGCCACCGAGCCATTCCTGGTGATGGGACACTCGCTCCAGGGAAGAGGGTACTGGAAGGACTTGAAGAAGTAAAAGATGCTCCAGCCAATTATGACATTGTAATAGAGACCGACAAAAAAACAGACCTGCGGGGAGTAAGGAGGACACGGTGTGAAGTCGCGGGGCAATGACACAGTCTCTACCACACTTCCCATGGGGCAGTGACCGAAGGGGAACAGGGACGGGCTTGTACCCAAACCAGCCCTGGACCCACGGATGGAGCTGGAAAAGCTGCCATCAACCTCTCAAATGCCCACAGTGGGCTCCTCCAGGCCACCCCCCACTTTGCAGACTGCTAAGCATCCTGCACACCCCGAGGTGAGGGCTGGAGGGGGCCCACGGGTGCACTCACCAGGCAGCTGGCATAGCCAATGCCCCCAAGGCGGGGACAGATGTAATTCCACACACCGATGCTGCCCCGGCGGATCCGCTGCCCCACCGCCAGCTCCAGGAAGAACAAGGGGAGCCCGATGATGACAAGTAGGACCAGGTACGGGACCAGGTAGGCACCTGGCAGGGGGGAGAAAGCTCATCATGGACCCGTCTCTGCCTGCTCTCGTGCAGCCAAAGACAGACAGGGAGGGAGGGACAGGCAGAGCTCAGACAGGTTCCGTCTGGTCCATTCATTCGCAGGAACAAACACACGCGCACAGAAGGAAATAGTGCAATACCCCGGCAGTGTGGGTACATGCAGGATACCCCCCACGCCCGTGCAGACCTCAGGACACACCAGGAAACCGCCTGCTCACACGCCTGAGCACAGCCGAACCCCCCGCACTGCCACAGCCCCGCGGCAACACTGCCCACGCCGCGTGCCACCCTGCATGGCGAGGTCCTCTGGTAGGGGTAGAAATAGCTCAAAATAGAAAGGCAGTTAATCTCTGCCTAATTGAGGAGACCAGAGAGAAATTAGCAGTTCATGAAGCATAACCAAATGGCCGTAAAGGATGCGATGACTCACGCTGCAGCGCCTGGCTGATGAATTACTCCAGCCTGCTGCCAGGGGCTGCAGGATGGGGCTTGGAGCACGTGGCTGCAAAGCACATGCTGGAGCCCGGGCGCTGTGGGCAAGCTCCCGGCTGGATTTATGCCCCGGTGACAGGCATCAGCCCTGGGCCAGGGCAGGACCTGGTGCTGATGCTCCACCAAGCAGCAGCGCTGCAAAGCAGCTCATCCCACCATAGTGCCACGAGGATGCAGCGTGCTCTGTTCGCAGGACGAGTGCCCTCGCAGTGGGTTAGGGATGGACGTTAGAAACACAGGGAGGAGACAAATCAAGATGCAGCCACCCAGGGTGATTAGGAGGGTGAAAGCAAAGGCAGAGTGCAGCACAGAGCTGGACCCTGGGAACAAGCACGAGCTTCCCATCTTCGCAACACCCTCCTGTGCATCTGCACCTCAACCCATCAGCAGACAGAGCAAGAAAGAGATGGACAAGTTTGGAGGCAAATTTCATTCAAATTTCATCACCTGCAGATGAGTGCTGCAACCTGAGACAACGTGCAAAAGCCCCCCCCCAGGCTTTGCGATACTGCGGCTGCATCACACAAAGCCGCGCTGCGCCAAAACCCAGCCGTGCACCTTCTGCTTGGAAACAAAGCAGGGCACTGGGAGCTGTGGGTGTCCCCTCGCCAGAGGGACCGCGTGCTGGGGACGTGCAGAGGGGCAGGGGCTGGCTGCAGCCGCAGTGCTCCAGCCAGGACAGGCCGGCGAGGGGTGCGGGCAGCCCTGACAGCATGGGTCCACCTGGGAGGCTGACTCATGGCAAAGATGACACCAGAGATGTTTTAATTATTGAGGGCACTGCGGGCTTGCTGGGGCTGGGGGCACGTTGAGGGATGAAGTGCCAGGAATACGGTGAGCACAAGGCGAAAGCAAAGCAGAAAGCTGGGCTGATCCTGACTCCGTTAAATCCCCCTCCTGGGCTGATCCTGGCTCCATTAAATGTCCCCCTCTGCAGGGGACGCCTCCCGTCACTGCAAAGGTCCGTGCTGCGGTGGAGAGGCCTCGGGGTGGGATCTGGATTGTGGAAAAGCAACCCGCCCTCCCATCAGTGCCATGAGCAGTGCTGGGGCTCAGCACAGCTGGAGGAGACCTGTCTGCTCCTGAGCTGGCTGGAAGTTGGATTTGGGGAGGGGCAGGAGCCTACACAATGCAGATTTTGGGCAGGGAAACAGAGGGATGCTCTCCTCTTTTTTTTCCCCCCTAGCTTCCAAATTGCCCCAGCAGGAATCAGGGATGAAGTGAGAAATCCTGGTTCCTGGCCTGGGACTTGTCTTGTCCTCGGGGCAGGAGGTTGAGCATCCTTTCAGAAGAGGCTACCCTGGAGGTTCCTGCATCACTGCACCAATACACACTGCAGTGAGCAGCACCCACACCAGGCTCTTCCATCTCTCCCAGCTGCCTCTTTCCTCCTTCAGAGCCCAAACAAACCACATTGTTCCCTCCTTGCCCAGCAATCTGCACCCTGATGGAGGCAGGACCATGCCTAAACCCACCCAGGACCTGAGCCCACCCCTGCCTCATTTCTCACCTCCTCCATTCTTCTGGCACAGGTAGGGGAAGCGCCAGACATTGCCCAGCCCCACGGAGTAGCCAATCTGTGCCAGAATGTACTGCAGCTTGCTGTTCCACGCCGGCCGGTTCTCCGCATCCAGCTCCTCCTCCCCGTCCTTCTGCTTGTCCCAAGCCTCCCCCGTCACATTGAGGACACTGCGTTTGTAGTCCACAGGCTCCTCGTGAGCCAGCAGGTCGGCCACCGACTCGGTGACATGCTCGTTGCTGTGCTCCCGCTGCGTCACCTTGCTGTTCTTCGGCATCAGGATGGCTCCGTGTGGCCCCGGGGGGCAGGATGGGGCAAGAGGAGAAGACAAATGTCCCACAGGGCACACACCTGTGCAAGCTACACCTCAGGGCTCACCTCCTCTTCATCAGCAGGACCTGCACAGGGAAGAGGTCAACAGAAAAGGAGATGGTTTTGCCCCAAGGCACAGCAGGGTCTCCATCACCCCTCTTTAGCTGGGGTTAGCATCCCTGGCTGGGGGTTGCTAACAGGGAGCACTCCCCTGGTTCTTCATTCATAGAGAAGAGCCTCCTAGACCCTCAGGAGGGACCTTCTCCAGGCATGGAGGCAAAACACCCCTTTTGTCCTCTAACAACCCCATTCCTGGCCAGCAGCACCGGCTGGTCCCCGCTCTGCCATCCTGCATCCATCACTAGCAAGGGCTCTGCCCCTGACTCCACTCCCTGCCCCTCAGCTAAGCCTGGCCTCAGCCCTGCAAGGGCTCAAAAGCGTGCAGGTGACAGTGACAAACATCCTCCCTGGACATTAACAAGAGCAGCTTAAAAGCCTGGGAACCTGCAGCTAAATCTTCCTGGGCAGCCTTACAACAGATAAAATCTGCAGAACAACGATGGCTAACACAAAGCCTGGAAGAACTGGGGCCAGACTGGGTGTTCCTGCCCCAGCTGGGGCCATGCAGCTTCACCAGCTGGAGAGAAGATGGAGAAAACCCACAAGAAATCCCAAGTCTTGGAAAAAAGATTATCCCAAAGGGTCACGCTTGCTCTTTTTCTTTCTTGTCCATCTCAGCTTTCTAGGGACCTCAGGATGGTCACCAGTCCCTGGAAAAGCAATAGTGCTGTGCCCAGGGACCCATCCTGCCCCAAGCTGGCCGTAGGGTCATTTCACCCTCACCGGTGGCTTTCTCATATAGCTCAAGGCTGGTGCAGCACCCATGTGGCATCCTGAAGGTGACACCGCACAAACAATCCATCCCTGGGGTCGGTGACCCTCAGCACGGGCAGCTGATCTCCACTGGGATGAGCAATATGGGACAGACCTCGTGCTCTCCATCCCGGTGAGAAGGAAGGAGACCCCCGCATGTCTTCCCTCAACTGTCCCCAGCTCTTCTTCCCTCTGCAGAAACACCCAACTTTTTGACTCAGCCCCAAGCAAATCTCACAATCCCGAACCCTTTCAGAGCAGGGCCCAGGCCAGGCAGCAAAGCCAATCCCCAGCCCCTGGTCCTGGTGCCAGAGGGGAGCGAAGCGTCAGCCACAGCAGGACAGCTCACCCTCCCTCACCCTCACCTTGCTGCTTTCTCACCCTGAAGAAAGTTCCCCATCTGCCAGGCCCTGTTCCTATTACAAAAGCTATTTTCAGCTGAAAGCTGCATCCGTTGCCAGGCAACAGCATCGGCTCCACCACCTTGGCTGGATCAGCTCCTCCGGAGAAGCCGATTGAATTATTATTTCCAGCCTGGTCCAGCAATGTTTAATTTCCTAACAAGAACCATTCACGTAAACTGTTCACAGCTCGGCGGCAGCAATTACCGCACGCGGCTGCCTGTGACAGAGCATCCTCAGCCCCTGGCCAGGGGCTGGCAACTGCTGGTACCAGGAACAGAGGGCAGAGAAGGTCTCATCCAGCTGCCAGGAAATCACCGGGATTTCCATCGATTTTGGATCAGATTCTGCGCAGATGAATGTGGACCTTGAATTTAGGCACCCAGTTGAACTGCCTGTGAGTAGTTTGCTGCTCCCTGTTTGCTCAGCTCCTTCCAAGGGTGACTCAGCCCTCAGGAGGACTTAGCCTTGGGGGCTAAAGTCTCTTCTTTCATCGGGGACTGAGCCTAGAAGACCTAGGATCTGCTGGCCAAGTCCCAAAGCTCAGCGCCCCATGGCTCTCCTGGGACAACTCAACCCCCTAGAGCAAAGCCTGGGAGATGCCCAGCTCCAAGAAGAGAGCACAAAGCCAGGCCAGCGCGCTGGGGACAGGGCAAAGCCCCAGCACCTCTCTGGGTCTCTGCCCCTCCCCTCCTCACTTCGGGTCAGTGTTATCCTTAGGAGTCACAGGGCACCAGGACATGGTGGTCCTGGAAAAGGAGGCTTCAAGCACCTCCAAAGCCACAAAGGCTCTCAGCTCCTTGGAAGAGCAGTATTCCAAAAGGATCTGGGGATCAAAATGGGTGCTGAGCTTTTCTCCTGGGTCTAGGGTAAGAATCATCTGCCCCGCATGGCACTGGGACCCAATCCAGGGGACAGCAGGGTCCTTTCTATTAATTTCCTCAGGATTTTACATCAGGCACGAGGCCTGCACCCCTCAGATTGGAAAGTGCAGTTGGAATCCATCTGAGAAAGGTATTTGTGCACATTTATTTGATTGAATGGGGAATTTAATAATTAAAAAAAAAAAAAGTTTCCCAAAATAATAACTACAATGCAAGAAAGACAAGGCAGATCAGCTGACAACCAGGAGCTTTCTGAGCTTAAGAAAGATAGAAACCCCTTGTCACTGGCAGATGGAAATTCAGTTTGTTTACAAAGCCCCTATGACCTTAATTTTCTTAAATGTGCATTTTTCCTTCTTTAGGCAGAAGACTGGGGCCTTCCAGAGCCCACAGCTGCAAGACCCCCCTGCGCTGCAGGACCGAGTGCCTCTCCCGGGGGGGGGGAGGAGGGGAGAACAGGGGAAGAAGAAAAAAGACTGGGATTTGGTGAATTCAAAATAACATTTAAACCATGAGGACTCTGCTGGTCCTTCCCTACCCCACCACCTTTGCTCCTTCTGCTGCTCCCAGGCATGACCCAGCAGCTCCTAAGGGGGAGGAGATGATGCTCCCAGCACAGCCCCTGGATCTCCAGACCCAGGAAGCTTGCTCTAGCAAGATCACAGAGCTAGGAAAAGGGAGAGCAAAGGGTCCAGGGCACAGAGGAATTGCAGGAGGTGGGATGCCATTCTCTTGTTCTAGCTGTGAGATCTGAGCAGCTATTTGCAGCTCCCTGTCCTCACAGACATGCACAGGGACAGGGAAACCTTGCACCGAGGGCTGGGTTTTTTGGTGCAGATGGGGAGGCTGAAGCAGGGAAGGGACGGATCCAAGGTCACACAGGGAGCCAGCGGGCCCAAGAAGGAGAGGGGAAAGACAGAGCAGACACCTCTCCCATCTTCCCTCTGTACCCTGCAAAGCCAAGCAGCAAAGGGAAGGAACTCGGGGTGCATGTCCCAGCTTTGAGGTCAAACCACGAGAAAAGCAGCTCCAGAACCCTGCCTGCCCCATGCCACTGCCCGAGGCTGGGAGCACAGCCCAGCTGGGAGCAAGATCACCTCTGCAAACTGCTTCTCTGGTGAGGCATCGCAGTGCGGGCCTGTGGAGCCCCTTGGCCGCAATTAACCAGGGGCAGGACCCACCAGGCAACACCTAAACTCCACTGCGAAGCCCCAGAAAGAGACTTTTGCCCCACAGGGAGACACCTCAGCTCTGATCCCCCCAGCCCTGCTCCAGGGGCCTTTCTGCAGTCTCTTTCAAGCAAACCTCCTGCCATGAGTACAGGCCAGGAAGAACTGCCTCCATCTTAAAGCTATTCAGTGCTTGCTTACAAACCAGGAAATTCAGAGCTCCAGCTCAGATCTTCCTCTCCCCTGCTCATCCTCACTGGCTCCACAGGGAAGGTTTTTGCCATCTGGGCTCATTAGGGCCGCTCCCTCTCTCCCCTTCCTTAAACAATCCCTGCTAATTAGCACCAGGCTCTTGCCACCCCGCAGAGATGACACGCGGTGACTCAGTCACGCCATCCGCACTGCTCGCAGTCCCGCGGTGGGTCCCACGGTGCTCACCCCTCGCGCCCACTCGTGAGGAGGTGCAAAATTCAGATGGGGACAGCGTGAGCACACGCGACAGCACAGGGCAGCCGAGGACCACACACATGCGAGGAGATTTGCAGGAAAGCAAGCTTCCAGCACCAGCAGATGTTTGTAAAGCAGCTCGGCAGCACGCACCAGGAACTTCCCTGCTGGAGGAGCAGGATGCTCTGCACCGTCCTTCCTGTGCGAACGTTCAGACCCACTTTAGCACCATGACACAGGATCGATTCACATTCGCTGATGAATCAGAGCTGCCTCCGCTTCTGTCTTACACCTACCCAAGTGCCGTTCGACAGCCAGAGTGTCCAGATGATATAAATAGTCCCCAGCTCCCTTAAAGGCATGCAGATCGGTGGCTACCACAGCCCGGCCACCTCTTGCCACCTGCTCATCCTGGAGACGGGTGTGTTCCCCCAGCCCCCAGCTCTGGTCTCCTACCAGCGATGGCAGGCTGTGGTTCTGGTGCAACTCTTTTCTTCAGCGGGTACCAGAAACCCTCAGAAAGGGCAGTTTAGAAGATGGGTCATGAGACAGACACAACACCAGAGGAGGGGGAGCCTCAGCGCCTTGTTTGTCAGGAAGTGTATGAGTCCATTGATTCATCGGATTTGGTCTCCTTTCATGTCTCATTTAGTATCATGAAAACACACATCAGCTGCAGCAGTGTGACACCGTATCAAAGCCAACCGTCATATGATTCCTTCAGGGCTTCATTAGGCTCACAAGATGATCATTTTCCAGTTAGCTCTCAGTGGTCCCTCTTAACTCACCCGATCTGGCTGAAGGTTAGTGACTGAACCCAAAAACAGCCCAAGTTTATCCTGAAAGGCAGCAAATGGGCAGCGTCCAAATCCCTCTGCAGACTCTGCTCGGTAGTTCATGAAGCATCCACGTTTGTAAACAAACAAATCCAAATGCAGCACAGGATGGGGTAAAATCGGAGCCCCTCCACCCAAGGCAATGGTTTAGTCTGGATGTGCGTAGGTCAGCGCCTGATCTGGCTGAATTTAATCCTCGTGACTCTCACCTGTCCTGGCTCTGCTCTAACTCCAGATTCCCTGCTCTGTGCAAGCCTGAAGTAGCACTCGAGTCACTCTAGATTTAAACCAAACCCATTTATTCCTATTGATTTCTGTGGAGCCATCTCTCCAATTTATCCTGGAGGACAGACAGACCCAAATTTTATTTCACTTCCGAGCAGCCGAGCTGCAATCAAGCCACCATCCAGCTTCCCTGACCTAGTCCCAACACCTCTAGAGAGAGATTCACAAGAAACTCTGCGCCCTCCCGAGAATAGCTCAGCTGCCTGGCATCTCAGGTTTTTTCCTACCAAAACCAGAAATAGTTGCATCAGCTCCTGACGGATTCAAACCTCAGTTGCCTCTGACACAAGGCAGGATCCAAGAAGCAGAACAATTTCATTTTCTGTCCTTTACAAAGAGCTGGGACCAGATTTCTCAGCTGGTTTAAGCCCCATGTTCCCAGAATGATGCAAATCTGCACCTGGTCGAGATGCCAGCCCAAAACACACACCTTTGGGCATACCCAGCAAAGCAATAAATGCAGAGAAGCAAATAAGGACTCCCCACACCCAATACAGAGAATTGCATGAAACCAGGACCCCAACCCTCATTTTTCTGCCCCAAAAGAATCCATCCGCATTCAGAAAGTACTAATTAAAAAAAAAAAAAAAAAAAAAAAAAAAAAAAAAAAAAAAAAAAAAGGAGTGAAAATAAAGCCCCAGCACCTTGGTGGCTAGGAATTAAATATTCATTGCAGCGAAGTGCTTTCTCTTCTCCCAATGTTATTGTCAAGGTCAGCCTGGAAGCTGCATTTCTACCCACCCTCAGGCAGTGGCTTGGGGGGAATAAGCCCCCCACCAACCCACACCAGGTGGCCGGTGCCACCCCCAGGTTACCCCCCCCCCCCGCTTCCCCGGCTTGCCTCTGACGGTTCCCCCCCCCCCAGCTCTCGATGCCAGCAGCCGCAGGGCTGTGCCTGATGCCTCCAGGCTCAGGCATCCCCCCCAGCTTCTCCCTAGGCGCCTTCCCCCCAAAAAACCCCGACAGCTGTGTGTGGGGGGTGATTAAAGCAGCCGGCGGGGAGCGGGGCCCGGGGGGAGCATCCTTACCTCTGCGCTGCGGCTGAAACCGACCCGGCGCGGCGGGAAGCGGAGCGAATTCCCGGCACAGATTGACCGGGGGGGGCCGGAGAAATTCACCGGGGTCCCCCCCCCGCCCGGGCGGCGGCGGGACCGGGCACCTGCGAGGCCACCGGGGGAGCCGCCGCCGCCGCTGCCTCCGCACCCCGCGGCCGAGGGAAGCTGCGCGGCCCCGGGCTGCTGCCGGCCGCCCCCCGCCACCGCCCCGCGGATGCGCGCTCGGCTCGGCTCGGCCCCGCTTCCCCTTCGCCCGAGGGGAGGCAACTCCGCTCGGCTCGGGAAAAAAAAATAAAAAATAATCAAAATAAGCACACCGAAATAAATAAATAATGAGGGACACGCAGCCCCTGACGCAGGCTTGAGTCACCAGGGCTGCGCGTCAAAGCCGGGGTGGCGGGCCGGCCCCCCCACCTCTCCGAGGGGGCTCTTGCGTAAAAAAAGAAAAAGAGAGCGTCGGGTCCCGGCAGGAGAGGCGGGTTCGCTTCTGCCCACCTTGGTGCTGCAGGGAAAGGCACGACCTCCGCTGTAAGGCCGAGAGGAGCGGCCCCGGAGGTGCTGGCCCGGCCGCCGCCGTGACTCTGCCCTGGGGAGTGCTCCGAGGTGGGGGCACAGTGCTGCGACTCTGCCCTGGGCACCGCTTTGGGGCGGGAGGTGGGTTTTGGTCGCCCCCCTCCTCCGAGGAGAACTCGGTGCGCTGGAGTCGCTGCTTTGCCTCAGACCGCGCAGGGAAGAATGGCAGGGGAGCGGGCAGGATCCGAATTCTGCTCCCCATAACTCGGGTGCTCATCTGGAGCCCGTCTGCGGAAGGCAGCGATGCTCAGAGCTCGCCAAAGCCCTGTGGCACTCAGGGGCCACAGAGCCAGAGCTGGGCTCAGAGGACACCACGTCTTCTCCAGAAGTCACCCCAGAGCCCATCCCAGGAGCAGCACAGGCTGGAGCAGGGCTGAGCTGGGGGCTAAGCCGGGTTTGGGATGAGGCAGCAGCACTTATTAGTCCACCTTTAACGCTGAGGATAAAATTCTGCGAACAGAAGGGTCCCACCCAGCGATCCAATTCCCCTGGTCCATCTCCCAACTATCCGTAGTGGGATATAGTGACTCCCGGTATTTTATTAGGATGAAGACATAGATACATGTGCCCAAACAGCTCTTTGGGACAACCAAACTTCAAATCCAGCTTCTTTCACAGGCTTAATTTACCACAGCCCTTTAGGCTGCTTTGATGCCGTAGCATGTCAAACAGAAAGCTCAGGCACACCTCTGGACATCAGCCCTCACCCTTTATTCAGTGCTGCAGAGAGAACTGCCATCAGAAAGCATCTAATTGGATTTATCAGGAAGGCCTGAGGGCTGTTAGGTGGGTTTACAGGTGGGGAAAAGGAGTATTCAATAGAGTTCATTGCTTGTTCAGCACATGATGGAAATGATTAAGGTCTATGGGAAGTCCTGAAGACCTAAATTCAGCCCATCCAAACCTCAGTGGTGCAGCCTGAACAATTTTCTCCAACGAGTGTGTTTCTGGTGCAGGGGTATTGGTACCAGTATCCATCTCCTGGAGCCTGTGAGAAACCCTGGCAGAAGGAAAAACACATTTGGAAGAGAGAAAAACTATGGAGGATTCAGACCTCCAGCCCCAAGACACACTCCCTCCAGCCCCTGGATTTCAATGGTTATACACTTTTCTGGCCTCTGGACCCATTTCCCTTTCCAGCCTATTAGGCACAAAATGATCAATCCTCCCAGGTACTTGGGAGCTCAGCCAGCACCTGCACGGAGATCCAGCTCCTGAGAGCAATGGTCATAACTCTTCCTCCCATCCCCAGGGAGAAGCAAGGCCGTACCTCATTAGATCTGCATCCTTACCCATCCCGGGCAGGAGTGAGGCAGAAGGGGACTTGGTTTTTGCTTGTGTTTTACTACTGTGCAAAATCCCCAGCACCTGCTCGCTGCAATGTCTCCGCACTTCTCACGAGGGCTGGTGCCCCTTGGCAGGGGTGCGGAGGTTGGAGCTGAAGGTGCCACACCACTGGCAGTGTGGCATCTGCGTGGCTGGATGACACCACGAGCCCCCTCCTACGGGCACACGCAGGGGACAGGCAATGGCTGAGACAGTGCCACCAGCTCAGGACAGTCCCCCAGCCTGGCCGTGCAGAGCCACCAGGCTTTCGGCTCTCTGCCTATCGGGGAACCCCAAAGCCATCAGGTCCCAGCCGGATGCCAGGTGACAGCCGCACCCGCGCAGCTGTACCGCAGCTCGTCACACTCGCTGGGAAGAGCCTGGCAATGGGAAGAAAGGCCCCGCGGTCTGCAGGTGAGACGGAACCTTCCTGGCTGCAGACGACTGGGATTTGTCCCCGCCTCCGTGGGGCAATGGGTGCTGGCTTCGCTTGGCAGGGCTGGGGAAGGGGAGCAGCCAAGCCCAGGGCCACCGGCACAGGCAGCTGCAGCTCTTTGCACAGCCAGAGGCTGAACAAAGGCAGATCAGATGATCTTGTTAAGAAGGTCTTCGGCAAAGGAAAATCAAACAACTGTAAGGGGCTCTGCACCAGCCATTCAGCTCCCTGACCTCGCACATCTCAGCGTGACACAGGAGTGAGGCTTGAGCTGGGATCACGGGTGGTTCGATGACACCTCAAGGTGGGATAAATCCATGCCTGAGGATTTAAAGAAATCCCTTTGGCTGGCCACACAACCACCAAAATGTATTGCTGGTTGGTAAACTGAGGCAAAGAAAGGTCCCCAGCTGGATCAAATCTATAAAAAAAAATGACCAGGCAAGGCCAAATGTGGACTCGTGAACACACTCAGGACCAAATCAAGCAAAAATTTGACTTATTTCCAAGCCAGATGGTGCTGCCCAAGCTGTCACACTGTGGATGGTGCCAGTGATGAGAGCAGAAGATGCCACGGGCAGAGGCAAGAAGCTCTGGCTCTGGCTGCATTTGTCTCGCCTTTCACAACGGCAGAGACCAGGCGGAGGCTGATCCGGAGACTCAGAAGAAAAAAAAAAAAAAAACACAAAGCCCTGTACTTTTCTGCCGCCAGCCTGAGCAGCCAGCATGGGCGATGGGAACAGGCTGGATGAAAGCAGAGCATGTGCATGAGTAATGTCTCTCCTGGAAGAGCATTGCCCCGGAGAGCCAGCGAAGGGCTGATACCGCGGTCCAAGATAGACGCATTTCCATAAACGCTTGAGCAGCAGCCTATAAATAACCGCCTGAATTTACCGCTGCTCTCATGTGACCCTGATCCCTGCATTTTCGGCTGCCATCTGTCACCATGGCAATGGCATCACAGGGCCACCAACCATTCATTCATAAGACTGGCCCAGGGGAGGGGGCCCGGCACAGGGGAGGCAGTGCCAAGCTGCTTTAAAGGATGAAAGTTGCAGATTCGGGGGAGGAAAAATACAGGAGATGTAACAAGAGCATGTGACGACCGAGCAGCCCTCCCCACCAGGGATGCAGCAGAGCCCGCATTTCCAAAGCGCCGTGGCGAGTGCGTGCTGCAGGCAGAAAGAAGCACCTGCAAAACACAGGCAGAGCTATGGGAAGGGAGGGCCGAGAGCTGAGCATGGACAGACAGACATCTGCAGGGAGCACAGGGACGGGTGACTCCCTCCCAGATTGGCCCCAGGAGTTTGGAGCACCATGAGGGTGCTGCCAGCATGGGGAGAAGTTTTTGCCCAAAGCAGGGTGCACACAGAGGGGATTAGTGGGGCAAGTGAGTGTGGAGCTGCCGGTACACCCAGAAGATGGTTTTCCACCTAAGCTGTCAAGCCAACCTACATTCTAGTGATAATAATCTAAGGGGAAAATGCCCTCCAGTTTCTAAATATGTATTTGCCTGCAAAGCCACAGCCTGTCATGGCTCATTCATGGTCCAGCACTGCTAACACAGAGGGAAAGGGACGGAGCCTGGAAAGGAGCGCCCGTCCTGGCTCAGAGCAGAGGAATTTCAAACTCTTACATAGCATTTTCCACCCAAGGATCCCAACTCATTTTGCAAAACCCAGGCTGCCTCGTAACAACTGAAGGGACTTGCTCAAGGTTCCAGGTGCCACAGCTGAGATCTGTCCTTCACCCCTCATGGAGAGGCTCAAACACCTCTTACAAAACTATGAACTCCTCTGCTACAGGAATTGGAGATGTTAGGATGTAAAAGAATGCATCAGAGGTGCCAGGCACGGCTGTGATTTGTCCAAGTGTCATCACGGCAGGGCCAGCGCAGCCCCGGCAGCAGCAGATGACATTTCCCCTTGGGCTTGTCCCTGCCCCCCGGGCAGGGGGGCACATTTGGGCCAGTGACTGTCACATCTGGGCCAGCACTGGCGTGGTGGCACTTCCAGGGCTCCCACACCCAGACCTCACACTTTTGCCATCCAAAAGCAGGCTGCTGACCCTGCAGGGTGTTGTGTCCCTATACAAGGGATGAATGCCAGGCAGCCCCAGCTGGAAACATCAAGAAACATGGGAAAAAAATGACCTTTAGAAGAAATAAATGCCAGTTATTAGTGATCTCAATAAAACTCTCCCCTTGGCCCTCTGTGCTCACCTGTTGGCCATTTTTCCCCAGGGCTGCAGATTGCTGGGGAGCTGGACTGACTCTTTTTGGCCTGTGGATCATGCCCCCAAACCACCCCCCGGGGGGGGGGGGAGAAAGGCAATAAGCCATGGCTGGGTGGAAGAAGGAAAGCACGCTGATTCACTCAGCCCCGGGGGAGAGGCATGCAGGGAATAAAGGGGACTGCACAATGGAAGGAAAAATAATAAACACCAGCACAGGCGCAGGAATGAGAACCATGTCTCGCTGCCCCTGGGCGAATGCTCCTAGCAGCGGGACAACACTCTTTAAAGTGCTGCTGCTCCTGCTTTCTGGTCTTAATTTTCTTCACATGCTTAGCCGCCATCGGATCTGGTGCGGCCGAGTTTGCATTGTGCAACGGAGGGGGAATTTGTGAGTGCCAGGCCCGTCAGCGGCGCGCTGTCGGCAGCAGAAGGCGGGTGGGGAGCTGCAGTTTCCCACCCCCTTGGAGCATCGGGCTCAGCTCCCAGGTGGTTTTGGTGGTCAAAGAGGGGCCTGGAGTGATTGCACCTGGGGTTTGGGAGGGTTTGGGGGGCTTCTCCTGGAGCTTGACTGCTGCTTTCCACCCCAGTCCTCCAGCCCCACAGGTGGGTTTATAGGGAGGCACCCAGCACCCAGGCATTGTCCCTCACAGGCAGCAGCACAAGCCCTTCCTCGTGGCCGGATCCAGCTCAGAGGCCGCTCAGGGGATCTGGGACAGTCTCAGCAGTGCTTGTGGCTCCCGGACCCATGGGGTCTTTGGACGTTTTGTCCTTGGAAATGAAAACAAATCCCTTCAAAGGGCTGCTCAGCCTCAGATCTCCCAGCAAGGACGCTGCTTGCTGCGGGGCGCGTTCCCAGGGGAACAGAGACCTCAGCCTGCCTTTGGGATGGCTCCTTTGAGAGGAGACGTGTCCCCTTCCCAAATCCCAAAGGACACGGTGTGAGAGGACACAGCCCAGAGGGGAGAATATTTGTCGTGGCTGTGCCTGACGCTGCAGAGACCACAATGTGTCTCGTTCCTCCTACACTCCTTTCAACCACGTAACCTGCCTGCCATGCAGAGCTAAAATTGCCCAGAAGTGTGGGGTTCACACCCCAGTGTGCATCCCCTGGGGGAAAAAATAATGCCCCTGAGCACAGCCCCTGCACCACCACCACCCAGCTGGACCTCATCCCCCCCAGGGAAACAACCCCCAGGGGCTTTGCTCCCAGCACCCTCCCCTCCCAGCTAACGAGCAGCAGCCAGATGCCACCCAGCCAGTCCCCACCAGTAGCTGCTGTCACCAGCAGTCACCCAGGAGCTGCCTGGGGCTGCAATGCCGCAGCTGGCGGGGAGCAGCTGGGAGCGAGCCGGCCACCTGCAGTACCCGTGGCCGTTGCCACCGGTGTCCCTCCCCACTGTCCCCCCAGCCTGGCACAGCCACTCCTGGGTCATGGGGGGACCCAGGAAGTGGTGAAAGCAGAGCTGCCAGCTTCAGACGTTTCCCACCGCATCCTGCAGGTTCCCGCAGGGCTCCGTGCATGGAGCCCGCCAGCTCGTGTCGCACCAGCTGTCGTGTGATTTTGCCCTGGGTGTATTTTAAGCGCTGCCTTTGACGTCATGCCTTCTTCCCCATCTCCCCAGGATGCTGCTTTCTATATGTTTCCAGAAAAAAATGGTCCCCAAATCTCACCTTCAGCTTCCCCCACTTGGGCTCTTCCTGCAGCATCACCGACACACCAACCCTCTGTTTTCTGCAAGTGCTGCACCACCAGGTCACCCCTCAGCAGCTGAACAGAGATGGGGAGGAGAGGGGTGATATTTAATCTTTTGGGAGAACAAGGAAATGTGGAAAAACACAGGCTGAGGTGGCCTGTTCACCTGGCACTCAGACTCATGGCAGGAACAGTCCATTGCCCCCAAAGGGTGAATGGGGAAGCTTCAGGAGATGGATCCACCCTGGTGGTGCTGGGTGTACCCTGCTCCAGCCTTGCTTTCAGAGCTGGGTACAAGTGAAACTTCCTCCCCACGCCCCAACAAGCCCCATGAGGAGCCAGAGCCCATCCCCTCTGTCCCAGCCACCCTTCTGGACTGGCCCCAGCCCCAAATGAGGTGCGTCCTGCCCTGCCAAGGAGCAAGAGGGAAAGTCCCTGACCACCTCCCATCCTGGATGGGAGCAGGATATGGCCATCTGGGGACATGGAGGCAAGCAGGGATGGAGCAGTGTGGCCATTGCTTTGTTCCAGCAGCTGGGGCACCTTTCACAGCACTGCAGTGCAGGTACACATTGAGCTTTTTGCTCGCACGTCTTGTTCCAGAAACAGCCTCTGGAGATCATCATCATCTGAGCTGCAGATCACCTCCCACCTGAGCTGTTTGGGCAGCGCCATGAACGATGGAGAGCAGCACAGGACAAAGATCAGAGCTATTTTTCCTCCTCCTGGGAATTTTTACCTGCAGCTCTGTCTTAAATCCCCCTGGATCTCAGTGCCAATGCCAGTCACACGAGTGCCTCCGTGTCCTTCCTCAGGGGTGCCCAAGGTCAAGAGCATCCATCCCAGCTTGGGGTTACCAACTGCCTACCTTGGCATCCCTGCCCCAAAGAAGGCCCAAAACGTCTGGCTAAGGAGCTTTTTCCTTATCCCAGACCCCAGGCACACCCTGATTTATCTCTGAATCCCTTGGCCATAAACCCAGATGGGCATTTCTCCACCTCACCCGTGGCGGGACATCTCAAACCCCATCCGAGATAAGGCAGAGCTGGGAGGGACTGGTGGAGAGCGAAAAGCAGGAGGTCTTGGGGTTGGGAGAGGTCACTGAGAGGACTAAAGCAGCTGATAAAAAAACCGCCCCAGCTGGAAGTGATCATCCACATGAAGACAAGCGGGTTTGGGCAAGCCTCTCTTCCCTTGTGCCCCCCAACCCTCTGAGCTCCCCGTGCGCGGGGTTTCACTGTGCTTAAGGACAGCACAGGCCCCAAGGTATGTGAAACACTGCTGGAGAGAGGAGTCTGGATGCCATCCCGTACTCTCCCTGCTGAGCTCCCATCACCAGCCCTTTCATACGGCAGCTCCCATCCACTCAGCGAGACAGCCGCCTGCGGGGCCGCTGCTCCCCGCCTCGGTGCAGAGAAGCCCGCGCCCATCAGGGAGAGCCGGGCTGCCCCTCTATAGCTGGCACAAGCGAAGGCATCTTCCCCCCGTTAGCCCCCCAGGGTCGATTCTTCTCTCTCATAGAGCAGCACAACAGGGCTGATTGTGGCATGGACCCAGCCCAGCTGCAGCAGGGTGAGAAAGAGGAGTCGGGCTCAGGAGAGCTTTCAGGAGCACTTTTGCCTGGGTAGCACCCCTGGGCTGAGCTGTGCAGGTCCAGCACGGCCCCGCTGCCCCAGCCATCGATGCAGGCTCATGTCATGAGCACCCTGCAGCGAGGCTGTGTTTGCTGCAGCTTTGCAAGGAGTTGGCAGAGGGGGATTTTCCTTCCCAAATCTCCTCACTGGGATGGGGGTGACAGCAGGAGCTGGCTCAGCTGCAGGGAGAAGTGCCGGCTATGCAGCATGATGGGAGGCAAACCCGGCTGTAGCACGGCTGGCCGTGATGTGGGCTCTGGCTTCATACCTCCCTGCTGCCCGTGTTTCTCACTTCTTCTCCCCAGTTCCCAGAGCTTTCTGTGCCAGCTGCATGGTGCAGAGGTCCCCTGCCTGATGGGTGCAGCCCGGGGACAGCGTCTGTGCCTCAAACCCAGCAACCCAGAGACCTCCCAGGGCATCCTCTGCCCCCATGCAGGAGCTCATCCAGGCCCAACCGCCTGCCGGTCCCATCCCGTCCCCCCCGCTGCCCCATGGCTGTCAGCACGCAGGGCCACTGCCAAGACAGCAGCGCGCTGCATTGTCCGGGTCAGGCCCAAACGCTGCCACCCGAGGGGAGCTTTGGATGCACAACAAAACTGGCAACACGAAAGAGACCCCGGAGGGGGGAAGAGACAAACAAACAGAGAAATCAACCCTAAAAAAACAATGAATCTTTCTGAGCCGGGACAAATCCCATCGTTCCCGCTGCAGGGCTCGACCTCTGCTGACTGACGTGGCCACCGCCTCTGAGAAAGGGACCGCAGAGGAATGCAGCCACATGGGGGTCCCCGGGGGGGTCTGGGGATGTTCGTGTCTGGGAGGGGGCTGGCACAGGGATTGCAAAGCCTTTCAAGCCCCATCCCCATCGGAGGCAAGTGTTTGTGGCCCAGTTTCGGCTGCAACACCTGCACGTCTCAGCCCTGGGCAGAGCAGGAGGTGGGGAAGGGGGCTGCAAATCAAGGGGAGGGCAGCAGGACACAGAAGGATCCTGTACCTGATGGGAGGCATTTGCTGAAGGTGATTTTATGGACATTTTAACCTCCCCTTCTCTTCATTACCTAGAATTTACAGCCCCTTCAAGAAGATGCTCAAATCTGGAGCTAAGGGCACAGAGCACGTAGCACGGACTCTCTGCAGCTGGGAAAGGGGGCAATTGGCAACACCTTGGGGCCAGGGTGTCCCCAGACACCAGGGCTCCGAGCCCAGCTCTGTCAAGGGAACCTAGAAGGTCCCAGCCCCCATCACGCCTTCATTTCCCCATGAAGATGAGGACTTTCCTCTTCCAAACACCCAAGCTCAGCAGATGAGCCTTTGGCTTTGCACACTGAGCCTCCCTTTGGGCTGGAAACAGGGGCTGGTGTGCAGGGGATGGTGGGCTCCTACCTTGAGGAAGGTCTGGAAAGTCCGTGGGAGGAAGTCAGCAAAAACAGGAATAAGACGAGCTGGAGGAGAGACTGGGGAAAGGGAAGAATGAGGAGGCGGCGGCAGGGAGACAGACTGCGCCAACCATCTGCCGCGGGCACTTGCAATTCCTTGGGCTCGTTTCAGCTCCGCTGCCTCAGCTTTGCTGTGGGAGCTGCCACCGACATGAGCTGGTCCCCAGCACCAGCCCGGCCCTCAGGGGACACATGGGATGGGGCAGGGTGGGACCCAGCCTGGGACAAACGGAGGTCGTCTGTGCCTAGGACAGGGCCAGCCAGGGCTCCTCCACCAAAGCACCCGCAGGGCTCAGGGACCTTCAGCAACTGACTCCTGAGGCTCAAAGCCAGCCTGGAGCTGCCTGGAGGAAGGAAAATCTGCTTGGAGAAGCTGGGAGCTTCACACCACAAGGCAGGTGCCCCTTGGGGCATTAAAAAGCCTTGGGGGCTTTTTAATGATGCCTCAATTCAAGCACACAAGCCTGGACAGGGGACACGTACCTGGGGCTGCCAAGTTCTCTTCTGCACTATAATTGCTCCCCACCTCCCCAAGCAGCTCCTCTGAAACCATTTGCACTTCCCACCGCCCCCCTCGCCCTCCCCAGTGCTGCCTTCCTGCCTGTCCCCACCTCAGCCCCCAGTCCTGGGGGTTCCCACGGCTCCCACGCCAGCCAGAGCACACACACAACTCCCCAGCCACAATCTGGGCACCCCCATCCTCCTCCCTATGGGATTTGTCTCACTAGACCAGAGCCCCCATCATGGGGCCAGCACTACGCTGGGGGCTAAGGCCACCACCCCCTGCCATGCTGTGGCCCACCCTGGGTGCCTTTGGGGGGACCCCACCCTCATGAGGGACCCACAAGGTCTTTGTCTCAGCCCTACCATAACAAAAGGATAACAACAAGCCATTGTGCTCTGCACAGCCCTTTTATCCCCTGTTTGGGGGATCGCATGGGAGGGAAAACCCAGCCGTTAATTATTCCTTCATCACATATGCAAAAAGCAAGCTGCCCATTGGCCACGCCACAGGAATCTACTCACGTGGTGCCGCATTTGCTCTGCCATTGGCTTTGTGGCCAGCAGTGATTTAGGAGGCCAGGCACCACCTCCCTCAGGGCTGTCCTCGCAGGTCCCCAGGCTCCCTGAGGGACCCAAATCCTTTGCCAGTGCCTGCACGATGCCCACCTCTAATGCGGACCAGATGAGCCTGATGTGTGCCTTCGACTGCCAGCTGCTGGTGCCACAGGGCCCCGGGTGCTCCAGCTGCAGCTCCCGGCACTATGGGCTTTTGCAGCAGGATCCCATGGGGAAGACAATTGTCCCAGTGCCTCCACGCTGGGAGCGCTGACTGCCCTTTGTTGTCTCATAGCAAGGCTTACCTTTATCCTACAAAACTGCTGGGGTTTATCAGGTCAGAGGGAAAAAAGATTTTACCATGAAGGCAGCCCAGCTCCCCGTGTCAGAGGGGCATGCTGGGCAGCAGGGACCAGGGTGGTACCCAGGGGACCAGCATGCACCCCAGTGAGTGCCACCAAGTCTTTCACCCCCCCCAAATTGCACCCATCTCACCTCGAACGACCCAAAGCACACTTTCACCAGCGTCACAGGTAAAACCAGCAAAGCCAAAAGCTGCAGGTGGTCCTGGGGGCATGGGCAGAGGCAATAGGTTGAGGGCAGCAGAGGGGATTTGAGAAAAGTGGGAAGATACATCAAAAGCGATCACTCACCAAGTAGCTTAACACAATCAGCTTAGAGCACTAACAGGGAAAAACAGCAGCTGAAAGAAGTCAGAGCTTTAATCTTGGAGCAAATCCTGGCACTCCCCTCCCTGCCCCGTCCAACCCCCAGGGACTTTGCCGTCTGCTCCCCAGCAGCCCAGGGGATGTTTATTTGCATGGACTGTGGAGAGCAGGGTCTGCCCAAGGCTGGGGACACCATCACGGGAGGACAGGCAGAGGGAACCAGGGGGAGATGCTTTGTGACCCCACAGTAGGAAATGCTGCAGGAAAGCAGGTAAAGAGGCAACTGGAGGGAGCGGCCACGGTCAGGGGGGAGCCACTGCTAGTGGAACAAACCCCACAGGTCAGGGCTTTGAGCGTTACAGGGTGATTGGAAAGAGCGTGAGCAGGATGTGGCCAAGACAACATCCCACAAATGCTGGGAGACCAAACCAGCCCCTCTTCCTATCTCATTTCACCAGGTAATTGCCTCTTCCAATTACACAATTACTGTGAGCAAAGGTAATTACAGAACAGAGGCGTATAATCATGCAGCGACTGCCATAACCCAGGGTGGCAAACTGAGGAGCGAGACACAGCCAGGGAGATGATGCTGGAAGGGAAATCACCTCCAAAAAGGGGGGATGGGGACAGCACAGCAGCAAGGAACCGCTGACGACCCCAGGGCCGCAGAACGAGCTCCCCTTGGCACAGGGGGGTGCAGGCAGCACGTGCACATTTGCACACACGTGTGCACCAAAAGGCGGTCTCTTAACTTTAACAGCGGGGTGGAAGGATGAATTACATAGCCAGGCAGCTACCAGCGGTTTGGCATCGTAGTGTGTTCATTATTTTAACGTATACAGGTCTGCTGCCCCATTTCTTCCTTTTCCCTAGGCACAGGGCTTGGTTTCGCAGCATTTTTCTGCCAGGTCAGGGCTGCTTTATGATTGCCCAGAGGGAGGCATTAACGGCTGGGTGGAAGGATGAATTACAGGGCTGGGCAGCTGCTAGCAGTTTGGGATTGCAATGTGTTAATTACATTAAAGGCACTAAATACTTTCCCCGTGCTGATGAGGAAAGGTGGAGAGATACGCCGGGAGGCTGTGGCACGTCCAAACCACTGGAGGGAACTGGGGTGCACAGGCAGCTCGTCCCCGCCAGCTCTTTTGGACGAGGCAGGGCTGTAACACCCTGACCCACAGACCCACGAAGCCGCGGCACCACGCAGTCCCTGCGGCCGGCCAGGGCCGGATAACCCACTTCCCCTCCAGTCTCTCCAGCTCTGCGCAGCCAGCTGCCCTCCGGAGCCGGCGCTGCGGCCAGGGGCAGGAGCAAAACCCCCGTCCTCGCCGCAAAGGGGCGGCGGCCGCTGCTCGGGGCCGAGGCCCCAGGTCCCGCAGGGCAGGGGGGGCCCCGCGGCCCCGGCCCCCGCCGCTAGGTGGCGGTGCCGCATCTCCGCCCGGAGCCGCAGCGGAGGGGGCCGGGGGGGGGGCGGTCCGCGGCACAGCGAAGCCGCCAGGCATCGGCGTTGCCCTGGAAACGGCCCCTTTCCTGGCCGAGGCTTTATTTGGGTGGGAAAAGGAGGATTTTGGCTGCTGAGCTGGGATTGCTCCAGAAACGGTCTCGGCTGCGCGCTCACGTGCGCCGCCCGCGTTTCTGAGCCCAGGCACGAGGAGGGCGCGGGTCCCAGGTTCCCCGCCCGGTCCCACAAACAACCCTCGGGCAGACCCCGGCTGTCCCCTGGCAGCGGGGATGGGTCCCGCCTCGTACGAGCTCTCAGTCGGGCGGGCAAGAAGAGCTGCCTGGTGCTGCCGCCCCCGTCCTGCGCCCACCCCGTCCGGGTCCCAGAGGAGCTCGCAGCGCAGGAAAACGCCCGGCAGCAGCGGAGCGGCCGATGCCAGCGCTCCCAGCCGGCCTCCCAGGCGCGGAACCCCTTAAGGAAATCAGTTTATTTCAATCGCGTCTGGCACACGGTACAAACCAATCTAGAAACCAGTTCCATTAGATCAGTGTAATTTCTGGGCATGTAACAGCTCTGGTTTAATGAAGCTTCGTGCAGGAGGCTCGGTCCACATCAGACTGTGCCAGCCTTTCAGGGCTGTTTTTCTTGCCTAAGCCTCACACCTTCCCTCTGCCCTCCAGGACCAGCAGCTGTGATGCGGCAGGCACAGAGCTGAATCAGTGCCCGCTTGGGAAAGAAGCAGCAACACCTGGCGATGGTTCCTCTCTGCTGTGGTCAGGTCTGGGAGGTGCAGCTGGAGACTGAAAAGCATGGTTAAAATGCACAGGAATAGCTGAAAGGGGAGAAATTCTCCTCAAATTGAAGACAAGCTGGAGGACAAAGCCCACAGACTTGGCAGAGCAGAGAGATGTCACGGTGCGGGCACAGGACACTGCAGCACTGGGATACGGGGACGGAGGTGAAGTCAGGGAATGGGCATAACCTGGGCTCCAGCACAGGGCTGATGAAGGATGGGAGCAAGTAAGCCAGAATTGCTCAGCTCCTCTGGTTCATGCTGTGCAGAGAGCACCAAGATGCAGGGCTGTGAGACATTGCCTCTGAGCCCACAAATCCAGTGTCCCGCCAGCACCTTCATCTGGCAAAATCCACAGCACTGACCACCCACCCAACGTGGGCGGTTTAGGGAAGAGATTTTAGGGCTTGCTCCCTCCTTTCCAACATGGTCAGGCCAGACCCCAGGTGGGATGATGGGAGGTGAAGAGGGACAGGAAAACACAGCCTTTGTCTGCAATTCTTGCCTCAAATCTCACCAGAGAGCAGGTGGGACCCATGAGTCCCTGGGTCTTCAGAGGCAAGGTAAAGGGACCACAGCAAAGCCTAAAAAAGGGATGAAGTTAAACCACAACGAATACCCAGTTATTTCCTGAATACTTTCGTGTCCAGCAGCTTTTAACCACACTGAGAACAGCACCACCACCAGAAATCAGGGCAATGCGCTCCAGCCTCAGCGCTGGGGAGCGGCACTAAGACCATACACATCCTCCAGCCCATTCGGTTCTTTGGCAGAGGGGACGAGGGAAAGCAGCAAGATCTGCTCATTCTCAGCTGTGTTTCCACAGTCCCTCAGGATTTCATTCCCTGACACCAGGGCATCGAATTTCCATGACTGAGGATCAGCCTCTTATCATGGGGGCCTGCAGGAAATTGGTGCTGATGGGAGGCCATGGGAGCCCACAAAGCATTTGAAGGCTGAAGCCTTCGGACTGAAGTCCCCCACTGTCCCTGCTGCTGCTGGGACAGGCACAGAACACAGGCCCCCTTGGGGCACCAACCCTATGGGCTGGATAGAACACATGGGGTACACCCAAGTGGGGAAATCAGGATTTATCCTGGGAATTATTCATCTGGGGAGGGCGCAGCACTCACCTCCTGCCTTCTTACATCACCATGCAGAGGCTGGGATGGGTACATTAAATGGGGCAGGTACACGAGACCTGGGGCAATCTAGAGAGGGGACACAGAGAGAGTCACCAGCCTGCTGCGCCCATCACGGCACAGCCCCCTCCTCATCCTCTGTTACAGCAAGAAGGAAGCAGAGATGTTTGCAGGGAGCCCAGCCCCATGCACCGTTACCCCAGGAGCAGCACTCAGCCCTCAGCCCCTGCCCTACACCAAGAAAAGAGCAGACGGCAGCAAGTTAACGGGAGCCAACCCCCTCCACCTGCTGCCAGTCACCCTGACTCAGGACAGCTGATGACAGTGACTGACAGCCACTCAGAAGGGATTGATCCCCTTGGAGGAGGAAGAGGAGAGCTTCCCCCATACCGGGCCTGTCCGCTCCGTATTTATTGAAACAACAAACACGGGCTCTGCCTCCAGGTGCCCCTGCACATTCCTGCGTGGCTGGCAGAAGCTGGAGCCGGCAGTGGGTGTGATGCAGCTGGCCTCCTGGAAAAAGGCACCCGCAGGCGGCTGCTCGGCATGTCCCGCAGAGCCACCCCCTGCTCGCCACGGGCAGGGCGGGCACGCCAGCTCTGATGAGAGGAGATGTCCAAGCAAAGGGGTGGTGGGATGTGGGGTGATGGATTTCACGTTGCTCCTGCACCTGTGGAATGGACAATGTCCTGCAGACTAGCTGCGTTTTTCTTCCCATAGCAAATGCTCTTCCTGCCCCATTCCCATCCAGGGAGGGTATTTCTGCTGCTATTTGCCCCCACACACACAGTTTGGAGCTAGATCCAATCCTCTGCTCCTTCCGAGAATAAATCACTGCCTTGGGTGGTGAGTAAAAGGCTGCCACGCTCTCACCCAGAAGCGTTCACATTAATGGGCAGGGGGGAAATAATCCTCCACGCACAGGAGAGGGCTCAGGGATGTCCCTGCTGGAATCAATGAAAGGAAGGATTTCAGCCCACAAGACATCACGGCCTCAACAGGGTTAGTGTGTCACACACTGCCGCAGGCTGCCCCGTTTGAATTAAATGAGTTAATGAGATTACTGCAAGCCAGGACAGGGGGGCCAAGAGGCTCCATGCCCCCCTCTGAGGAAAAGCGTTCCCGCACGCAGCTCACCAGCACTGCCTCTGTGCCAGGGGCCGGGGGATGCTGCATGGGGCAGGGGCTGGGGGAGACACTGCTAAACCCCCGAGTCTCCTCTCTTGGTGCCCTGCTCTTGCCAGGGCGGGCAGTGAGGTAGAGAGGCTGCATTTTCCAGGGCAGAGGCACAGAGAGGGACATTTTGCATCCCCTCTGCTGCCGGCAGCCCCAGCTAACAGCCGTGACTCCTCCGTGTGCAGAGGAAGCAGGGTTAATGCTGAGGGAAGCCGCGCCGAGCCCCTGCCCTGGGTGAAGTTATTGAATTCAGTTTCCCGGAGGAGTGAGCCCAGCACACTGTGCCTGGGAGCCAGGTGGGACCCATTAAAGCCTGTCCTGGGGACAGCGCAGCACCGGCCCCCAGGTCACACGTGCTCCTGGGTCACGCGTACCCTTGGGAGAAGGGAAGGAAGGAGGAGAGCCAACGGGAGCTACTGGTGCGGCCTGGATCCTGCTGGCAGGGTAACGCCATCAGCCTGAGAGCAGCAAGGGGTGTGCTGGGACCCGCGTTACCCCGGTGGGCAGCTTTAGACACAGGGAAGGTGGTCACCTGAGCTGCAAAGTGTAGCCTGCGTGAGCCCCATGGTGCTCTGAGACCCTCTGCCCCTACAAACCTCGTCCCCCAAGACCCCAGCTCCATCCCCAGCTCCCCATGACACTGGGGTCTCCTTGCGGCCCCTTCCCTTTGCAGCATGTTTGAGGACACTGTGGGACAGGGATTCACCTGATACCTCTTCCACCAGCCACGTGCTCCTGGCAGCAGCAAGGGGTCCCCCAGGAGAGAGGCAGCCACACTCCTTTCCCTTGCACCTTGCTCCAGCTCTGGGGACTTCAAGGGGAGCCCCTATGGAATTTCATGGTCTGAAATTTTGGGTAGACCTGTGTGGTGCCAGGAGTTGGACTCGATGATCCTTGCGGGTTCCTTCCAGCTCAGGATATTCTCTGATTCTATGGCTGAGAAGAAACAACATCAAAAAAGCCAACAACAAATCAATGCATTTCCCCAAACACAGCCTGATTCTGCTGATCTCATTTTGTCACTGAACGAGGAATGTAGTGATCAGATCCCTTCATAATTTTTACTATGACCCAGTCCCCTAAAACATTAGCTTTCCCCCAGATTACCTGGATCTGAGGACTTTCCCACAGCCTGCACATCCTGGGACCCTGGCTCTCCAAACCCCAGCCCTGGTGATGCCTCCCAGAGCATCCTCTCCACTAACTCACAGGATCGGCTGCTGGACCATTATCCATGCTCCCTCAGGTAAAGGGCTAAGAAAGGGCTGATCCTCATGTTTCTTCCTCCCCAACTACTCTGGGCTCAGAGTTTTAATGTGAAAATGCTGTGGTTATTTGAGGAATGGGAGGAAGACATCTTTTACTCCAATTTGGCAGGGGTCGCCTCCACTTATTGCTCTGAGCTTCCCCCCCGCTGCTCCAAAGGCTTTGAACCGGTTCAGATCCCATTAATGCGGTTAACCAACAGCAGGGAAAATGTAGGTTTAATATCAGGGGACATACAGGGTGCCTGCTGGTGTTTAGGGCCGGATTCTGCTGGACACTCAGGCTCTCCATCACCCATCACCCCGTTTCATGCATGGGTGCTGTTCTTGACAAAGGCCCAACGCAAGGAGAAAGAGAAGCTCAAGTCACGGAAACGAAGCAGCTCTGCTGGCCTCAGCGCCGCCACGTCTCCCGCTGTTGTGTTGATGCCAATTAGCTTTCTTAGAGCAATTAGTGAGCTCCAACACCTCCAGCCATCACCTTCCTATAGCTGCAACAGTCTGGAGAGCAACACACGCCTCCATTACAGGCTGCAAGCTGGCCCACGCTGCTTTGGGCTGAGAGAACGAGCAAGGAAGGAGATTTGCATTGTGCGTCTGCTGAAATCTCAAGGCTGAACTTGGGTGCCTGAGACTTTCTGGGGGTGAAACTGATTAAAAGTTCAGTGGCGTGGTTTTGTTTCCTATCAAGGGACCTTTGAGGCATGGAACAGCCTGCAGCTCCTCTCAGAGAGATTTGCAGTTGAAAGGTCAAAGCTGTTTCTGGTTCCCCTTATCAGAGTTGGCCGAGCGAGAAGGAAACCTTTTGCTGTCTGGGTCGGGTAGGGGAGGTCACGCCGAGGACAGAGCACCGAGGCACTGGGGGTCCGGAGATGAGGCACCGATGGCAGAAGGTGGGAAGAAACCCAGGAGACAGGAACTATGCCCTATCCCCAGTCCTACAGACAAGGCAACGGAGGGGAAGGCAACCCTCCCCGCTACCCCAGCATGCCCCCATCGTCCCATCCATGGGAGAATTAAGGGCACTGGCGTGTGATGGCTCAGGCACCAGTGCCCAAAGTGGATTTGAGCAACGTAACCATGGGGTTGGCCCCACTGGTGGTGGTGGTGGCCACTCAGCTCCGTGAACCTCCCAGATATCCTTCCCAGCATCACTGGGTTGGGTTGAGTTGGGTTGGGTTGGGTTTGTTTTGCATCATTGACATGGATGTGGCTCGGGTGCTGGACCCCTCCAGAGCTCTGCAGGAACAGGGCAGTGTTTCTGCACAAATCCCCCTGAGAGCCAGAAGCAGCATTTGCTTTACAAGACCTCATCCTCCTCTCTCCAGCCATCCCAGCCTGTAGCAGCTTGGAGACAACCCAACCCCTGCTCCGAGCCACTAGGGCACTAGGATTTCCCTTTTGCCTGCTCCCAGCTGGCTCCCAGCTCCTTCCCGTTCCCACCCGGGCGGGTCCTCGCTCACCTTAAATCAGGCAGTGGCTCAAGGCTGGGAGCCAGGGCAGGCAGGCGGCGAAACGGGTGGGAAGCACGAAGCCTTGACAGCCCATCTGGTGTTCGCCTGGCGTTGTCACCTTTCATTCACCCTGACAGGTACAGGGATCACCACCACCTCTCACCACCGCTCTCTTGAAGTCCTGACACGCACAATTTGATGACAGAAGCACAAAATGCCTGCCGACGTGCCTGCTGGAAAAGCGCTCACCCTCTGCTGAGCGTGCAGCCGGGAGAAAGCACAGGACGAGGAGGGGAAGAAGAGCCCCGGGCATCATCACCCCCGGTGCATCTGCACGAAGATGGGACTCTCCAGGGCTCCTTGAGGCCAGCCTCAGTCCCCAGCTTCCTCTGGCCATAAGCACAGCCCAGCACCACCAACCCATCACAAAGACACCGGACGGAGGAATGGTGGGGTGTCTTCAACCCTTAATACAGCAAACGACCGATGCTGGTGCCCCGTGCCTCAGTTTCCCTGTCTGAAAGGGGAACCTCTGCACCCCCTGCTGAGCTGCAGCTCGAGATGCTGAGAGCAGAGGCTCCCGCCTGCATACAGCACCACACGCCGTGCAGCCGCTCGCTCCACACCGCGTCCGTCCGTCTGTCCCAGCAGATCCCAGCTGGCAGCGGGGCTCACATTTAAGTGGGAGCGACAGCGGCGAGAAAATACGGCTCTGCCCAGGCTCCCCCCCGAGCCCCTGGGGATGGCTCCCTCCCGCCCCCCCACCCCCACCAAAAAGCGATTGCTTTCAGGTGTCGGCCGGTTCATAAAATAAATCTTCCCCTTAAGGAAGGGGGAGGTTTGCGAGGGGGTATTTTTTCTAAACACAAACCAGAAGGCAGCAGACTGCAGCACGTTGGCTCCGCTTAGATTTCCTTGTTCTTTCGGGACATGGTTGGAGACACACAGCTTCTTTTTTCCTCTTGTTTTCTCCCCCTCAAAAAAATCTCCCCTAATTTCTAGGGGCTGCTCCAGATCTGCCCCAGTAAGCGCAAGGCGATGCCAACCCGGCCCCGGGGGTTCCTCGCATCCCTGTTTGTTGTGGACTTTTCCTTTCCCTGCAATAAATTTTCCACTTACATTTTAAGGGAAGAAAATGTTTTCCGGTGCTTTTCTGGCTCTCTGTCGGGAATGATTACTCCCAGATTTATTGGGATTTGCAAGGCAGGCGGCGATACCTGGGATCTCCAAAACGCCACTCACCAGGATAATGATGCAGGCAGCACTTGTCAGCCTCAGATCTGATTTATGGAGCAAGGTTTCATCCGTCCTGGTGCGTATAATTTACTGGGCTCTGGAAGTGGCTCATTAGGGGATGAGACAAATAAATCCATCAGTCCCGCGGGGAGGGGAAGAGCTTTGTCCGGCCAAGCTCCATGAATGGCTGGCGAATCCCGGGGGGGTTTGGGGTTCTCCCCAGAGGGCTTGACTGAGCCAAGGGGGGAGCGTCCCGGCACGGCGCGGATGTGGCTCTGGGTGCGGATGGGGGGTGCCTCATGGCGCAGTTCGGGAGCTGCTCCCTGAACACCGAGCATGCAGGAGAAGTTCAAGCCGAGTGCATTTGCTCCTACAAAGCTGATTTCTGGAAGGGCTCAGGTTTATTCCTGGTCTGTCCTGGCTTCAGAGTCAGTTCAGCCCTTTCTCACTGCACAGACAGTGGGGGGAAAAAAAAAAAAAAAAAAAAAAAAAAAAAAAAAAAAAAACTTGCTGCATTTTCTCCCCAACACCATCTCCCTTTTTCCTTTTTTCCTATTATTATTATTTTTTTTTTTTCCGTTTGCACTATTTTTCAGGTGATTTTCCAGGCAAGGGCTCAATTCTACCTACAGTCACCCCATATAAATGCAAAATAACTGCAGTCGGGTGAGCCCAGCCCTCCACAAAGGGGAATTAACCCCCGGGGGGACATGCAGTCAGACGGGCAGCTGAAATATGCAAGAGCCCTGGTGCGGTGTTACTCTGATTTAGACCCATTTAACCAGCTGCTGCATTAGATCAGGGCCACATCCAGCCCCCAGTTACATATTTGTTAATTTTAAGTGATACGGCTTGTTCAGTGTCCTTATTTCAAACTTATGCTGTATAACGGTGATATTCTAAAATTAGAAGTAAAAATCGGCACTCTTGAATCCTGCCACAGTCCGGCCACTTCCCAGCAGAGTCAAGCTGGAATAAATTCCATTTAATCCCTAGATGCATTCCTGATTTTTCTGTCAGAATTTAGGAATTGAAAGTACTATTTCCACGACTTTGAACAGGATTAACGCCCCAAACCCAACCAGAGCATGTCGAGGCCAGCATCTCCCCTAAACCCTGGCTGCCGCCACTTCCAGGCTTCATTTTTCTTTTTTATTTTATTTTTTTATAAATTTGGAGCAGCTCTGAGAAAAACCAAGCCTGAACTTGGCACCCCACAGCATTGTCCGAGGCAACCTGGAAATCTCCGGCGCGTGTGGTGCTCGAGGTACAAATCTCTCCTTGTTACACGCGGAGCAGCCGGCACGGCGCTGCCAGCCCGGGGGTGGTCGGAGGGGACGGTGTCCCTGCGGGGAGAGGCTCTGCTCCGACATAAAGCCGAGCCTACGGACACCGAACTGCCCCGCTCACTGGGCAGCCAGGGAAAGCCAGCCGGCCTGAAGCCGCCCCGGGTCAAAGCAGCCCGGCCGCGCCGAGCCTGGGGGAATTAAGCTGATCCCGCAGCTCCTCTAAAGGCCACTGCATCCCCGAAGCACTTTGCAAACACTTGTGATTTTATTTATTTGGCAGCTACAGAAAATGGCTAGATTTTACTCTGCTCTGACTCGAGCCAAAATAATACCGCTGCTTTTTTCTTCCCCTCAATCTATCTCCATGAAATGCGAACGAAAACAAAAGCCGTTCAGCTTGGCTTTCGTGCCGTGTTTAATCCCATTCACAGCCATGCAGCTCATTTTCATGGGTTTTGTTGCCTTGATTGTTATTGCTATCGTTAATTTAAGGCACGCTTTGACACCGAATGTCGTTCTGGAGTAAGAACTCAAGCCGCTGCGGGACGACACAATAACTTAGAGATTTCGGTAACGATGCCGAAAAACTCACCCAGAGCTGTACTCCCAACAAAGCCACGATTTGCCTGAAAAATTCCCCCCATTGCCAGTGTCGAGGGCATGCATGTGCTATTGCAGCACACAGATATCAATCCTTGGCTATTTCTACAGGGCTGTAATCCAGCCAGGCAGCGCCGGATTATATAGGAAATATGACCACAATATGTTTGTACAAATTTAGATATTTCTGCCGTTGTGCGGTGCAGCTGCCACACGCTCATCTGTGTCTCCGCAATCTAGATGCATGCTTGCACGATTTTGCTGTCCATGTGTCGGTAACACACACTGATATAGGAATGCCCTGTGCTGTGTGCACGTCCGTAATACACAATTTCATGCAATTGAATTTTCTGTGCATGTATCTGGACGGCTATGGATACGCATGTGTATATAGGTGTTTGTGTGGCACGGAGGCTGCCGTTGCCTTTGCGCGTTGTTACCACATGCGGGGATATGTTTGTGTCCGCGCCTTTCCTTTGTGAGACCCGGGGCCGGGACCATTTTCTACTTCACCAGCCTCATTAACCAGCAAATCTGGCTCCGGCTCGGTGGAACCGATGGATTTCCGGCAGGGTCAGGCCGAGGGGCTCTGTCTCCCACTCAGCCTAACGCAAACCAGGATCGCGAGCAGCAAGGAAGATTTCCCCAGGTGAATTAATAAAGTAATTTTCCTGCCATCACCACGCACATTCCTGAGCAAGAGCGAACTTTGGCTGGAGACAAAGCTCTGCAATGAATCAGGCAACAGAAAGCGGGGGATTTTCTGGGGTATTTGTGAGGAAAAGAGGGATATGCAGACAGGCAAAGGCTGAGGGTTGAACCCCTGGTACTGCTGCAGCTTTAGGAAAAAATGTGAGCAAAGAAATGGATTCCTCTGCTGCTCAAGGCTGGCATCAGGCTGCCTGGGAATACGGAAAATGCCCCCGCCCCATGCTACTGCTGACCCAAACAAAGCAAAATGAGATCCGTAGTGAAATAACCACCCGAACAGAGGCAAAGCCTTTTGCCATACCACCCAACGGAAAGGATGGGGAGGAGCGTGACGAGGAGCCCTGCACGGAGCAGAGCCCTGCCTGGCTGCTCCGTCGCAGTTCTCGGGGCACACGTAGGTGCCCGGCTGCTCCCCCCGGGCTGAGGCCGCTCCTGGTGTCCCAGAGGGTGAGAGGCAGGGACGTGCCCCAGCCCCGCACCGGACCACGCTGAGCCCAGCCGGGGTGAATCCCCGCCGGGGACCAGGAGAAGGCTCCTGCCCTGGGGCACGGAGCCTGGAGGAGCCCCGGCTAGGGATGCAGGCAGCCAGAATGGCCAAGTCCCACGTCTTCCTCGGTCGAGGGAACAACCTCTTGGGATTCCCCACAACACGCGTCCTTGCCAGAACAGGCAGAGGCCTGCGGCACATCCCAGCTCCTTTTGTCTGCACATGGCAGACATGGAGAGGCGAATTGGAGCTGCACAACAGCCTCCAAGCCCTGCTCCAGGCTCAGTCCGCAATTGCCCAACACAGCCGGGGATGCCACAGGCTGGGCTTCGGTGCCCCAGTGGCACCAGGAGGGCAGTCACCCCTGCACCCAGCCCTGCCCTAACCCTGAAGCAGACGCACGGAGCTGCGCTGAGCTGAGCTCCCCCGTGCTTTCCAGAGGAAGTCGTGGCTGTTTCTCAGCAGGCTCCCAGGAAGTGCTTTCTTCCCAAACTGCAGATTTCTCAGGAAAAAAAAAAAAAAAAAAAAAAAAAAAAAAAAAAAAAAAAACCTGAGACAAAGCCCATTGGCCAAAGCAGGGCCGCTGCTCCCGCTCGGTGCTGCCTGCTGCTCCTCTTGCCCTTTGCTTGCTCGCAGCACTGCAGAGAGGGGCAGAAAGTGGAATTGGCTCCGGCTGAGGGCTGCCAAGGGGCTCGGGCTGGCCCTTGCCTGCTGTGGCCTCCATCTGCTGAACCCTGGGAGTTTGGGGTGATTTGGGCACTGGGTATGCCCCGGTGGAGGTCGGACATGAGGCTGGTGCAGCCCAGCACCCTGGCACATCCCAGCGTTGGTTTTGAGGCAGGGACCCCAAATGCTGCAGGAGGCAGGAAGGGTGAGAGGGAGAGAACACATTCCTGGTCCTGCGCAGTAGGGATTGCTCCATGCCGTGCGAGCTTTTCCAAGGCTCTTGGTAGCTTTACAAAGTCTTGGCTGTGCAGGGATATTCCTACAAACCACAGAGCTATGCAAACCCTCCCAGACTCCTGCCGAGCACTTCAGTGACATCTTGTGATCTCCAGGGAGGCAAGGCAGCTCTCTGAGATGGCTTGAGATGGTTGGGAAAGCCAATGGGATGCAAAGAGGGAAAAAAATCCTCTTCTGAGCCAGCAAGAGAGAAACCGAAAACAGAAAAAAAAGTTTTCACTCCAAGCATCCCACTGGAGTCCTCCTGCTGCACTTTGCAGATCTTTTGCCATGGTTCATTTGGTAGCACATGTGTAAATAGACAAAACTGGGACACAAAAGGACTTTTCCATCCAAGAGCAGAACCAGTGGCATGTCTCCTTGCAGAGGTGTCATTTGGATGCTAAGACAGCGTGAAAAGTTTCTCCCTGAAGGGTCACGATCATCCTTCTTCCACGCATACTCTGGTTTGTGACAAATGAACCCCACGAGCCCCGTGGTGACCTCCCTCTCCTGCTCAGTCCTGTCCCAACACCCGTGCACAGCGCAAAGGGCAGAGCCCCAGGCCACAAGGAGGGCCACAAGCAGACCGCCACGTTGCCCTCCCCTGCAGCCTCTCCCCTGATCTCAAAGCACCCAGCCCACCCGTGCACCAAGCCAGGAGGATGAGGCACCGCGGTCTGGCTCCACAGACGAGAAAGCCCAGGGCAGAGGGGTGGTGGTGGGCCCCCGAGACCCCAGGAGTCCTGGGTCAGCCCCACTGGCTGGGTAGATGGGACAAAACCCACCAGCACCTCCACAGGCTGCCATCTGCACAACAAATACCCCAAAGAGCTCACAAACCTCTCCTCCCACCACTGCCTTCGGCACCCAGATCCTCCGAATCCCTGCCAGCTCCAGACCAGGCACCTCCCAAAAGCCTCCCACCTGCCCAGGAGGGCCCCAGCCACGGATCCAGCCAGGACAGAACATCCCCAGGCAGAAACCTGTCCCTGCCGCCCCCCTCCACACCAGCAGCACACGTGGATAGACTCATCCCTCCGCTATTAAAAGTCTCTAAATGCCAGCAGTAAAACCGGGAGAGGTTCTTTGAAACTAATAAGCCTTTACAGGAGTTATGCTATGTTTAATAACACTTAATGACTTGTCACATGCCAGAGGACTTAAAGTCCCTATTTAGCAATAATTTACAACACGCAGCGAGCTGAGGACAGTCTAACGGGGAAAATCTCGGCAGCTCCAGCTGCTGCAAAGGGAAAGTGTTGGGCAGCGCTGAGTGCAGAGCAGGACGCGGAGGGAGCCGTCAGGGGCATCTGGGGAGGGGTAAGGAGGGGGCACCACCAGAACAAGCCGGGGCCCTGCATCGCAGCCCCGCAGCTGCTTTCCTTGCTTCCCTCCCCAGGGGCTGCAATACCCAGCCGTGATTTACAGCACACGCTGCGGGCCTGGTGTTCCTGCGGTAACACGGGGCTTTGCGACGACCTGACACCATCGCATCGATCCTGCAGCTGCGGATGAGACATAGGGATTACATTATATTTCTATCATAATCTTCAAAGCAAGATTGCCTTTTGATTTCAGATTTGTGCCACGGGCTAACAAAGCACACCTATACTGCCTCAGCACCGCCAATAAAAGCAAGAGCACGCTGTACGACATTATTTGTCAGCGTTACGCTGCTGTTTGGCTGTTTGGCTGTAACCCACCAGGTTCTTCTCCACCTATTTTTGCTACTCCAAAGCAGTTCATCCCCTGCACTACTACCCTGATACCCACAGCTTTTTATTTTATTGAGATCCTAGCACAGAGCAATGTCCCAGGATTAGCAGAAAGCTGTGCTGCGTGCCACGCATATGGGAAAACAGCACATGGAGGCACAGAACATCACCCTGCAGCTTGGCTATCTGCTCGTTTCTCTGCATCTGTTACCTAATCTCCTCTCTGACATTGATCTTCCCTGCTGTAACACCCAGCCTTTGAATTGCCAAACCTGAACCGATCATTTTGCACTTAACCACCCCCAAAGCTGTATAAAACCTGCCCCCAGCCCCCAGATCCACAAGCCGGGGCCCCAGGGTGCAGCCGAAGCGGCTCTGATGCAGACGGATGCAGAGGAGCAGAAAGGGAGGAGAGGGAGGATGGACGAGGAGCGAGCCCAGGCGAACTCTGGCCCCTCGCCTCGCCATCCCCGCGGCAGGGAAGGGAGCCGGGAGCTCTGCGGAGCCGGGCTGGGGGCACAGCGGTGCTCAGCCCCGCGGGGCTGCTCCGAGGGCAGACACAGACACAGTGCCGTGCCTCGGGGTCAGCGTCTTCCCTGACCCGGCCTGCCCGGGCCTCAGCCGCAGCCCCGAGGAGGGGAAGGCCGCAGACAGGCTCACGCGGCCCGCGAAGGGGAAAAAACCCAAGGGGCGCCTGGAAGACCGAGGGCAGAGGTTTATCCCCCCGGCTGGGGCTTTGAGCTGCTCCCAGGGGTTGGGGTTGAGGCTGTGAATCAAAGAAGGGCCCTGGGCGCTTCCTGTAGCCCGAAGACCCCGGGGAGCGGCGAGCGGGGAGGACCGGAGCCCGCAGCCCCCGCCCGGGCACGGAGCGGGCTTGTGCCCGCAGCCCCGGGGGGGGATCGGGGCGCACGGGGCTGGGGGGCGCCGGGATTAGAGGGTTAACGGAGCGGGTGGGAGGGCGCACGTGAGCCGAGCGGTGCAGTGGGCTGGGGTGGGTGGGTGTGAGAGTGCCGGGGGTGCTGGGCGAGCCCTCCCTTCCAGCCCCACACCCCCCCTCCCCAGCCCCGCACAAAATCCGCTCCCCGCGGCCGCCCCGGCCCCTCCAACCTGCGGCATGGAGGCGAGGGGCTGCCCGGCCTTTCCCCCGGGCCGCCGGGCCGGGCTCCCCGCGGGGCCACCGCGGATCCCCGGCCCCTTCGTGGCCGGGCTGCCGGGACCCCCCCGGCACCCGCCGCCGCTCAGCCCCCGCTGCCCGCCGGACAAGGCAGAGCCCCGGTACCAGGGGGCCGCCAGCCCGGGCCCCCTCGCCGTGGCCGTCAGTGGGAAGCCCTTCTACCCGGCCGGGGCTGCAGGTACCGGGGGTGGCGGGGTGGAGGTGGGAGCCGGGGCCGTTCCTCCCCCACCCCTTCGCTTTCCTTCCTTCTGCCCCCGGACGGAGCCCGACCCCGCCGTCGGCCCTGGGGTGCGCCGGGGCTGCCCTCGGTGCCTCCGGGCCCCTTATCGCGGATACGCTCCCGCTGTCGCGACACGGCCCTGTTAGAGCACAGACCGACACGGCCCGGGCGGCCTCGACCCCGGCAAGCCCGAGGGGAGCGAGGATCCCGGCCAGGGCGGCGGGGCCGGCAGCGGGCTGAGTTCAAGCTACGGGGATGGAAAAGCGGCCCCGGCCCTCGGGGGATGCGTCCGGCCCCGGCCCGGCCCGGGCCTCACCGGCAGCGACCGGCGCCCGACGGCAGCGCCAGGGCCGGGAGCGGAGGGGTCCGGGGGGTCCCGGCTCGGGCAGGACGCGGCGCTTCCCCGGGCGCTTCGCGTCGTTTCCCGGTCTCCACCGGCCGGGCAGCGCCCCGGGCCCGCTCCTCTCTCGCTCTTTCCCTCCCGGACGAGGCCGTCGGAGACCGCCGAGGGCTCCGGTTCATCCCGTCCCGCGGGCCTTTTATGTCCCCGTTCGCTTGAATAGACCCCCCCAAAAAAGGGGAAAAAAAAAAAAAAAAAAAAAAAGGCAGCACCGCAGTGTAATGGGAACCAGGTGGGGCTCGGCACAACAGGTAGGGAAAGCCTCGGGGCACCGGGGACCCCACCGCCACCCCCCGGGCCGGGCCGTACCGGGGCCGCGCTTACCTGCTCCGGGTGCCGGCGGCCGCGTTCTCTCCCCCGGTTCCTGGGAGCCCTTCCCGTGCCCCGTCCCTTCACTAATGATCCCTCGGAGCGCTCCTTTCCCCTCCCGGTTCACCCAATAATCGTGCAGCTGTTCCCCAGCTGCTGGCTTCCCCAGCGCCGCAAAATTGGTCGGGGGGTGTTGGTTTGGGGGTATCTGTATCTTCCCGTTTTCCCATCCTCTTTGTCCCCCTGCGACTCTGTTTATTTAGCTCCACGCCCGTATCCTGCTCCCTTCCTGCCTTCTTTCTGGCCATTTATTTATTCGCCTCCAATGCTGGAACCCGCTGGTCGCTTGGAAATGCGGTGCCTTTGGAAGGGGGAAAACCCCAAACCCCCCGCGTTTCTCAGACCCGTTTGTGCAGCCGATTTTTTTTTTTACTCCGTTTTCCTGATTTTTGGTTGCATTTTTTTTTTGCCTTCGCTCTGCTCCTTGGTGGGGCTTGTTTTTTTATCACTAAACCCCCTGGCCCAGCTCTAGCCCGGGCTCAGCCTGGGAAGACAAAGCCGGGAGGAAGCGGCAGCTCGGCCTCGTCCCGTCGCCGTTACCCGCTGCCGGGGCATGGACGTAGGTCGGTACCGAGAGGGAAGGGGAGCAGTCGCCTCCCAAACCCGCCCCGAGATAACATTTTCCCGTTAATTCAAAGCAGATGCACCTCGACTCAGCTGTGCGCAGTAACCCCCAAATTGCCTTAATTATGAAACAACCAAAAATCAAAAAGGAAAGTCCAGCAAAGGCCGCGCTGGGGGCTGGTTGCGGGGGGGCGCAGAGCCCCACGAGGGTGTGCGGGGACGGGGACCCCGCTCCGCCGAGATGTGACGGTAACGGGCCAGGAAGGAGGACCCGTCCCCAAGGAGGTGATTTCCCCTCTCGCCGGCCCCAAGCGCTGCGCCGTGCCCAGCAGCCAGTGGTGGGCCACATCCTGCCCCTCTCCAGGGCTGAGCCCACCAGGGGGTTTCTGGCCTCCACCTGCTGCCAGCCCAAGTCTCTGGAGGTGGTGGCTGGGTGGGGGCAAAAGAATGGACTTCGGTTCATCTCCTGTCCAGGTAAAGCCCCTGCGACTGCCGGGGGACCGGGTCCCCTTCACCAGTTCTGCTCCTCAGGGGACCCCGCAGCAGCTGGTCCTGGCCAGAGCCGCTCAGACTCTCGGAGCTCTGCATGTCCCTCTGTGGGGACGAGCACCCCTGCTTGGGGACAAAGGCGATCGTGGTGCCTCTGAAGCACTGGCGGGGATTTATCTCCTGGAGTCCTGAGACTCCCCCCAGGCCGAGCAGCAGCGAGGGGAAGGGGGGAACCCCAAACTTAATGCTCTGGCTCCCGTCGTGCAGGAGGGAGGGGAAAGGAGCAAAGAGGATTTTTGTTTGATTGTTTGTTTTTTACTCCTTTTCAAATCGTTTCCTGAGAGTTACGGCTGAGGGAAATGCAGCACCAGCGGCAGGCAGAGGCTTTTGGGGTGCGCTGTGCCTGCTCCCCTTTGAGCCGAGCTGAGCCACAGGGCTCTGGATGTGGCCCAGGCTCTGTGGCTCCGATGGCTCTGCCCCGGGCGGAGGCAGCAGCCCGCACAGGAAGGGAGCAGGGAGAGCTGAGCAAAGCTCTGCCAGGAGGGTGAACCCGCGCTCGCCTGCCTCTGCCCCGCCGCGCACCCCGAACCCGTCAGAGCAGCTCCTGAGAGGCGCCCCAAGCGCGGGTCCTGCGGTGCTGAGCACCCACCAAGCTTTCCCCTGGCGCCCTCGGGGAGCCAGCCCCCCACTCCCCCAGAGCAAGGGCTTTGCCCTCCACGCTCCCTGACGTCTCGCGGGGTGACGGGGAGCGCCCCCGAGCTGCAGTCCTCACCCTCTCCCCGCGGGGACGGGGGGCTCCGTGCTGCCTTAACCAACCCTTCTTGTGCCTCTCCCCCCCCAGGTGGTGAGAAGGGATGCAAAGGCGAGTACCAGGCGGTGCCCGCAGCCTGCCGGGCCCCCGGCAAAGCCCCGGGACAGCTGGGCTGCGTGCTGGCAGCTCCCCTGGGCAGCCTGCGGGAGCACCCGGCGCCCCCGCTGCCCGAGTCCCTGCCGCTGGGCAGGAGCAAGAGCAAGAAGCGGAGGAACAGGACGACCTTCAGCACTTTCCAGCTGGAGGAGCTGGAGAAGGTTTTCCAGAAGACGCAC
The DNA here is from genome assembly GCA_011076525.1 of Nettapus auritus. Lineage (NCBI taxonomy): Eukaryota > Metazoa > Chordata > Aves > Anseriformes > Anatidae > Nettapus > Nettapus auritus. The sequence goes on from CM021790.1 coordinate 436,370, forward strand.
TACCCCGACGTCTACGCCCGCGAGCAGCTGGCGCTGCGGACAGACCTGACCGAGGCCAGGGTGCAGGTAGGGCTCGGGGCTCTCGGCATCTCGCTGAGGGGTTGTGCCAGGCAGGGCTGGGGGACACCTTTCTGCTCTTTTGCTAGAGAAAACGTCCGGGTAGCTTGAGGCTGGCCAGGGCTGCACGAGGGAATTTTCTCCGTTCCCCACCACAATCAGCAGCCCGGGGAGGGATGGGGGGGGCGCCACGGGCTGCTCTTCGTGCCGGGATGGGCAGGGGTCTCCACGCCTCAGCCCCTCCTCTGCCCCCCAGGTCTGGTTCCAGAACCGACGGGCCAAGTGGCGGAAACGGGAACGCTACGGGAAAATCCAGGAGGTGAGAGACCCACAGCTGCCCGCGGCACCCCAGTACCCCCATCGGTAACCCCCATCGCCCAGCCCCTGCCACGAGCTGTGTGCTTACATCCACCCCCCCGGCAAGGCTCCCTGGGGGCAGCAGCGGAGGGAACAGCGCTGGGGAGGTGCCGGGGCAGCGGCGCTGGCAGCTGCACACCCGCCAGGGCAGCGTGCGGCTCGGATCCCTCAGGATTCGCTCCCCCGAGCAATGAAAGCAAAGCAACGGCAGCGGGCGAGGGGGATTCAAGGGCTGGGGGGGCGACGTGGGCGTACCCAGCCTCTCCCCCGCTTCACCTCGGGCTTCCTGTTCCTTTTTCCAGCTGCAGAGCAACCTGTGGCCGAGCTCCGGCCCCGGGAGCCCGGCGGGGCCTTGCCTCGTGGCCCCCGAGAGCATCCCGTCCCCGTGCGTGTCGCCGTACCCCCACGCTCACAGCAACGTGGCCGGCTTCGTGGGCATCCCCACCTCTCCCGGCCACCCCCCCGGCATCAACGGCCTCTATTCCCTGCACGGCCTCCCCCCGGCCCTCAGCGGCCACCCCTTCGAGCCCCCTCCAGAGAACGACTACAAATCGCCCGCCCTGGTGACGCTGCGGATGACGGCCAAGGAGCCGGGCGGCCTGCTGGGCTGGACCACGTAACCCACGGACACGGACCGCCCGCCTGAGCCCCCCGGGGCACGGCCTCCCGCTCTGCTTCCCCCCTCCCGAGGCGCTCAGCACCGCTCAGCACCGGGGGTGGGAGCGGGGTCACCCCCGTCCCCACGCGCCCCGATCGCTGCCAGCTTCCTGCGGCCCAGCCCCCTCCATCGTGCTATCGGGGGCGGCCAAAGGGTCCCCCCCAAACACAGCCCAACCCAGCACCTCTCTGCCCCCCTGCAGACGCAGAGAAGCAGCAAGTGGCCGGCGGGGACCCGGCCGTCACTGCCTCTGCCATCGGGGCTGGTGCTGGGACCCCAGAAATCAGCTCCAGAGAACCCTGCGTCCCCCCCAGGCACCTTCTGGGATTTGACGGCGGGGGCTGCTGTGCCCCGGGGGGGTTGCAGCAGGGTTGCAGCCCCCTCAGCCCAGCCCTTGGGGTGCTTTGCTCCAGGGAGCTTTGGGGAAACCCTTTCCAAGCCCCCTTTGCAGAGCGCGCAGCGCCCGGCCCGCCATGGGGGCTCCGAGGCTGCGGAGCCCGGGGAGGGTGACCACGGGGACGGAGGTGGGAGGCCTGCACGGCACGCTGTGCTGGGGCAACATTCCCTTCTTCCTGGGAACTGAGGTGCTCTCATCCCCGGCTTGGACACATGGCCCCCAGACCAAACCAGCACAGAGTCCCGTCCCCCCCAGTACCAGCCTGGGCACCCCAGCTGCAGCTGTTCTGGGAAGAAACGGTCACTTTGGGGGGGGGGGGGTCCCCATTTTCGGAGTGGTCTCAGGCATCAGGGAGGGAGGGGAGGGGACACACGACTGAATTTCCCCATGCAACTGCTGTGCTTCATTTGCTCTGTGATGGGGGGGCCCAGGGCAAACTGCGAAGCACCCCCAAGCACCTCTTCGAGGCAGTGCAGCCGAGCTTACCTTCCAGACAGTGAACACCCCCTCACCACAGCCAAATTGCCCAAATCAAGCCAAGAACAGGCCTCTTCTTGCTCCTGCTGACCTTACCTTTAGAAGATGCTGTTACACCCCTTTGTGCCAAAAAAATGTACATATATCCGAAACAGCCCCCCCTTTGCTGCCAGGTCTGCTGCACGCCAGTGCTGGGGAAGGGAAGTGGAGACGCTCAGGAGGGGCCCAGCCTCACTGACCGGCCCCATCTGGGGCAAAAAAAAAAAAAAAGAAAAAAAACAGTTTCCATGCAAAACCCTCCAAAACTCTCGGTACCCCCGGAGCACCACGGCCACGGCAGGTGGACAACGCCCAGGGGCCCCACGCTGCACCCCCACTCGCTGCAGCCCCTGCCACGTGCAGGGACTTTGTTACTCGTTTATAAACAATAAAACACTTTTAATAAACACTTTTAATAAGTTATTTATGGCTGGGGCCGTGCTGTAAAAGCCGCGGTCTGTGATCGCCCGCACAGCTGGGGAACATTTCGGAGGCGATGGAGACAGCTCGCTCATACCTCGGCTGCCCCGGGAGCGGAGCAGGCACAGGGTGGGTGCCGGGGGCGGCTGAGCCCCGGCAGGAGGAACAGCCGGCAGCGGTTCAGCTTTGCCAACAAACATGTCACATCAGCCCCCCATCCGTGCTGCTCAGCGGGAAACAAGGTCAGGGAGCAGGCACAGGACACCCAGCGGGAGCACCGCGGGTCCAGCCTCTGGCCCTGTCCTGCCTCTCGCTGAAATCACGGGAGAATCTTTTGGGATTCACCAGCCCAAGCTACCCACAGCTGGGGCTACCCCGAGGCGCAGCAAGGCACAAAGGGCTCTGCTGTGGCCAGGCTCCAGGGATGGTTTTGGTCTCCAGCTCCTCTACCGTGCTTTCACCCCTTCCCCAGCCTCGCAGCCCTTCTCTGGACACAATCGAGGGCCTCGGGTCCCGGTAGTGAGGGGCCCAAAGCCGAACACAGCACTCGAGGTGCGGCCTCCCCAGAGGACGATCACCCCCTGGGCCAACAGATCCGGTGCACCCTAAGTGTGACCTGAGGACCGTGTGGGGACAAGCAGGGGAAACACCAGACCACGATCCTGGGCGCCAGCCCAGCCCCACCACTGGCTTCACCCAGTGCTGCTTCCCCGGGGCCAAAGGGGTGAGGACGCAGAGTTCAGACACTGAGCTGGGAGGTACGGCAATTATTTATATATGTACAGCTCGTCCACCCCACCCAGCGGGGCAAGGGAAGACTGCAGCCCGCAGCCCACCCCAGCCCCTCGGCCCCGTCACCACCACGTTCCCAGCGCCCCGGCCCCCTTGCCGTGTCCCCCAGCAGGGTCTGGTGGGGGGACACAGCTACGGTTTTCCTGCCACAGCAGCCCCGCAGCATCACCTCACCCCGCTCTGCCCCACCCGCTGCTCTCCCTCCTCGGCCCTGGCTGGTGAGATGAGCGGGAGAGCGACGGCAGCGCCACATCTGAAAGGCTGGAGCAGGGGCAGCGTCCTCCAACAGGGGACACCCAGGGAACCGTGGCCTCTTTACAAAGCCTTCAGCCTCCGCACAGCATTGAGGATGACCAAGCCTGGGAGGAGGCAGAGGGGCACGACGGCATCCCGGATCCCTCCCAGCCCTGCCGCGGGGGGCCAGGCACCCGCAGACCCTGCTAAAGCCACACACCTGCGGCTTCACCCCCCAGCCTCGAGCCTGTCCCGAACACCTCCTGCTTCCCCACCATCCTCGCTGCGGGGCCGTCACTGCAGCAGCTCCTCCCAGGAGATGGGCCGGGAGAAGACCTCCCTCTCCAGCCACAGGTCGTAGTTGACCTGGAAATCCTCCGGCAGCTCCACGCGCTGGCCCAGCACGCTCTGCAGGCAGTTGTCCACGGGGAGGAAGTCCGGGTTGCTGTGCGCCCGGTCGTAGCGGCGCGAGTTGAAGCGCTCGATGCTGGCGCGCAGGGCACACTCCTCTGCCTGGAAATCCCAGGGCCGGGCATCCAGGTCTGGGCAGAGGGAAGAGGGTGTCGGAGGAGAGTCGGGGCGCTTCAGGCAACCGACATCCCCCGGGAGGAGATTTTGCAAATTCTTACAAAGAGCAGAATGCGTGGGCACAGAGCAGGCAGCCACCAACACTCCCGGCACTGGCCACCGCCAGCTCCTTCCCCACAATGCCATCACCCCCAATCCTTCCTCACAGGCCAGACCTAGGGGCCGCAAAAGCCCTAAGCAGCAAAGGGACGGCTCTGGCACAAACACATCTCTGCACGGAGCGCAAGGGCTGAGGGGAACAGGACCGCCGGCAGCTGCAGCGGACGTACCGTTGCCGTAAGCCCAGTCGTCATTGAGGCGGTGCCGCACTTTCTGGTAGATAGCTGACATGGTCTTCATGTTGCTCTTCCTCCACTGCCGACCCAGGTACTTGGTCTGCACCTTAAGCAACTTCAGCACGTAGAGCTGCATCATGGCCTGCTTCACCTTCAGTGCCCGCTTCAGGATGGGCGCAGACTTGAACACCACCAGCATCTGAGGAACAGCCAGGGCCAGGTGGCGGCACAGCTGGGGACGCCCGGGTGCCCCCTGCCGCACAGGGGCCAGCCCCCTCCTCCAGCCCAGGCACACACAAACCTGCAGCATGCACGCACCCTCCCCAGGGGTCTCCCACTCCCCAACCCCCTCCCTCCGCTCTGCATGCACCCCCATTGCTCTCCCGCTCTCCAGCAAGTTCTGGGGTGCAGCACGAGGGGCACCCCGAGGTACCCACGGTCCCCTCGCCCGATCTAGCCTGCCTGGGCTGCGCCCGAGGGTCCCCGGCCCTCACCATAGTGCGGGAGTGCTTCCACTTGGTCAGCTTGTTCAGGATGCGCAGGAGGTTTATGCAGGAGAAGAGGTTCCTCCAGCAAAACTGGTTGTTGTCTCCTGCCTCCTGCAGGAAAGCAGAGGCAGAAGAAAAGCATGAGACGGAAGCAGGGATGCGGATACGAAAAGGAGAGGCTGTGCCGGTCCCAGGACCGTCGCCCAAAGAGGCACGGCACAGCAAGCAGCCAGGAGATGCCTGCCAGCCCGAGGGCACCCACAGAACCCCCAGCAGCGCCAGAGGCCGAGCACAGAAGCGTTGAGGGTGCCGGGGCTGGGTGCTGGAGCCCCGCGGCCTCCCCGCGCCCACAAACCCCTCTGGAAAGCACTGCAGGTCACTGGCAGCCAGCAGGGGAGGGAGCAGCGTACCAGGCTCTCCGCTGTCAGCTCCGGCAGCTCGTGCACCACGCAGTACGGGTAGTCCAGGACGGAAATGCTGCAGAAAGGAGGGAGGCTGTCACACTGCTCCCACGGACCATACCCCACGCGGGGCTGCGGGGCAACGCAGTCCCCCAACTGGGCCTGCCTGCACCCAAGCCCTCGCCAGGGAGGGAGAAGGCAAGCAGAACCCCCTTTCCCACGGCCTCCTCCACTACCTGTTCTTGGCAGTGATGTAGGACATGATGTTCTGGTTGAAAAACTTCAGGATGAGTGGGATGCAGTTGGCAAAGACCAGGTGCTGGGCCATGTACTCAAACTGGGGAGAAAGGCCAGGCGCGCAGGTGAATGCAGACCCAGCCTGGGTGCTGCCCGCCCCAGAAGCGCGGCGGCCAGACCCCGGCCCAGCTCACCTGGTAGATGTGATTCAGTTTGAAGTGCTTGAGCAGCAGGAGCAAGACGGCAGAAATGGCTTTGACGATGATCTCCTTGTGCCGATTGACGTCCACCCCCAGCTTCATGCTCTGCAGCACTGTGGTCCTGGGGCACACAGAGGATTCCTTGGGGCACTGCCCGCACCCCGCCAGCCCCAGGGGCTGCCCCAGAGGCGTCTGTGCGGTCTCGCCATTCCCGGGGCTATCGGCAGGCACCTGCAGTCAGGTCCTGCTACACCACAAGATGATCCGATTGCCCAGGAAGCCTCAGCACAGACCCAGCCCGGCTCCAAACCCTTCTTCCTTCCCTCCCCATCACGTCCGAGCACCTCAGCTCGCCCCCCATGGTCACTCACGGCATCTCCTCTGGCAAGACGTCTGCCAGGATGTTGATGGAGTCCGTCTTAGCTTTGGATGTGGGAGCTGCAGCAAGGAGGATCTTCAGGAGAGCAATCTGGGGACAAAAGAGAGAGATGGAAAAGGGGGTGGGGGGAGCCAGCCACGGGCCACCCTCCCCCCCAGACGACAGAGGAGCAGCGACGCGTACGTTCAGAGGGAAGAAAACCTGGGGACACGACTGGAAAGGGACAGAACAGCAGAGGCGAGAGGCTCCCAGCTCGGCTCCAGGAGGACGGAGCAGAGCCGAGGAGACCCCACAGCGCTCACCATGTACTGCGGCAGACTCGGCAGGAGGCCCTGGTACAGGATCTCTGCAGGGACTTGCTCCACTTCTTCTTCCCCCTGGCGCCAGGAGAGATCAGAAAACCTCACACCAGGAGCAGCCACCAGCGCCAAGGGTCGGTTTCAGCCCTGGGCGCTCTGACCCCGAGGGCAGGATATCCCCAGCTCCCGCCCAACGTCCCCTCGCATACCCCACTCTCTGTCCCTGGAGAAATTGCTCCTCCTTCCCTAACGAGCTGCAGAGCAAGCCCAGCCCTCCTGCCTGCTGAAAGGCCAGGCAGAACCACACGCCCACAGCTCCATCTCTGGAGCCTCGTCCCACTCGCACCCCACGCTCACCCCGGAGAGCGGGGAGCGCAGGTACTCGTCCTCCATGTGCACCTGCACCTCTGCGATGGACGTGTACTTGTGCTGCAGAGAGAGAAGAGCGTTCAGGCCAAGGCCCCAGTCCCCCACCACTCCCGGCCTGCCCCACAGCACATCCTGAGACTGCCCCAGCAGTACGGCGTTCCCCGCTCTGGGCTCTCGTCTTTTTAAGCCCCTCCAGGAACCTTTGTTATTCCTGTCCTAGTGGCGACCCGCCGCTGACGGGAAGGGAGGCAGGGGAGGACGGTGGCTGCCGGTCTCACCTCTGGGACAACCCCAGTAAGAAAAGGATGAAGCCAGTGAGGAAAGAGGCTTGGCCAGCCTGGGAAACCGGGGGAGAGATGAAAACCAGAGGTCTCTCATCTCACGGGACAGAGCAAGGCGGGGAGAGGTCAGCAAAACGCACCCTGACCTGTGATCAGTGCCGGGGGGGACCCGCACAAAGGTGAGAACTGGAGGAACCCATCAACGTACTCACCTGCTTCAGGGTTCGGATGCTTTCATGGATGGGCCTGGGCAACCCCACCACTGTGTTGGTGTCACTGCAGAGAAGGGAAGAAGCTGGGCTGGCTGCAGACAGGAGCAATCGCGAGCCACCCACCCCACGGGCAGGTCAGGGACCAGCACCCAGAGGAGCTGGCAGCACAGAAGTCCCGAGCTCGCCAGTGGGGGGTGGCGGCAGCCCCCACGCTAGCGGCCTGTGCCACAGCCCCCCCACGCCAACAGTTCTCCAGGACGGCTCTGCAGGAACCCACCTGCCCAGAGTGTAGCCGATGAACTTGCTGCGGCTGGACTCCAGGAACATCTCAATGTCCTTCTCTCTGCAGCAAAAGGGACAAGAGGAAGAGTCACATCTTCCCGTCAGCCTGCATCCCCCTTGCAGCTGGGGACGCGCAGCCAGGTTCCTTTCAGCGGTGCCCAGTGCCAGGACAAGAGGCAGCGGACGCAAACTGGAACAAGAGGTTCCATCTAAACATCAGGAAGCACTTCTGCACTGCGACAGCACTGCTGCAGCTCGCCCAGACAGGTTGCGGAGTCTCCTCCTGGAAGGTCTTCAAGAGCCACCTGGGCATGGTCCTGAGCAACCTCATCTACGTAACCCTGCCGGAGCGGCCGGGTTTGACCAGACGACCCCCAGAGGTCCCTTCCATTCTAAACCATTCTGTGACACAGCACAGCCCCCAGGCGCGGGGCATCAGGAATAAATAGTCCTGTGGCCAAATAAAGGGAACAGCGGGTGTCACCCCACTGACCCACTGCCACCGAAGTGACCGCCAGATCGAACACCCCATCTCCGACAGACTCCCTGCAGCCCAGGATCAGCCCCGCACTCACCGGACCTTGGGGGCCCAGGGCAGCCCCTTGGGGCAGGCGATGCGGTCACTCGGGGGATGCTGTGTGGGCGGAGGCATCACCTCATCACGTTCAAGGGGAAAGGTCTCTCCCTCCAGGCTGTTGTCATCATCATTTTCCTCCTCTTCCTCGCGGGAGTCATCAGCTTTGTAAGGGTCCCGCTCGTTGAAGGCATCGAGGTTATCCTGTTTAATCAGGGCCTGGAGAAATAAAAGAGCACAAGGTGGGTTCTGTCTGCTCACTGCCGGGCAGGGGAACACCCAGGGCACAAACTGCTCCGAGATCGGTGTCCTGACCCCAGCTTCCTCCTGATTAACACCGCCGGCCCCAGCTCTGGACTCACCTTGTGCTCCCGCCGGCCTCGCTTCTGCTGCTGCTCGATAAGATCGGAGGCTGAGGCTGGTGGGGAGGCAGCTCTCATGTTGCGGATGACTTTAATGCTGTCCTCCGGGAGCGGTGGGAGGCCCAGGACCTCCCGCTTCTCTGCTTTCATACTCTGGAGCTCCTCAAAGCCCCCCAGGGTGCACTGCAAGGGAGATCATGGCAACCTGAACAGAGGGGCAGGACTCCTCCGCACCTGGCACTGGGGGCTTCTCCACCCACCCTCCCAAATCTGCTCTCTGGGAGCCCCAAATCCTTCCCCGCGTTCTAAAACAAGGCCTGTCTGTCTCCACACTGCTTTTGTCGTTGTGAAATACAGCAGGGATGGGAGAGTGTTTGCTCAGCTGAGGTATCTGGACCTTTTTCTTTCCACAGACCCCGGCTAAGGGCCTTAATTGGGTCCATCCTTGGAATCCAGCTCCAGAGACCAACATCCAGCGCTCCCTTATGGCGTGAAACCCGAGAGGTTTTTAATCGGGCGCACATCTACTCGGCTAAATGCCAGAAAGGAGAGGATGGAGCAACTACAGACAGCTCTGAGGGCAGAACTTCCTTCCTCTGCTAAGCGCAGAGCTGCAAGATGCGCGCTGGCACACCCCGCGGGCTCTCCCTTACCAGCACAGTCTTCCAGAGCAAGAGCAGCACCTTCTTCATGGGGAAGTGCGGAGCGTGGCCGCTGCAGAACTTAGTCACCATCCCGAAGAGCATGACAGAGAAGGGCTCGTTGTTGTACAGGGGGGCTCCTGGAACCAGAGCGCTGCGATAGCCAGGCCCTCCTCACACCCTGCCCTCACCCATCCCCCTGCACAGCGGCACCACTGGCCCCTGCACCTCCCACGGCCCCGACAGGCTCCCACCCCCATCTCCGAGGTCCTCATTTCACCCCAGGCAGCTCCTCTTTGCTCTTCTATGGCCTTGTACCCTCCACAGTTTATTACCACTGTTTTGAGAGGAAATGACAGCTCAAATATTCAGTTTCATTCCCCAGGGAGTGCGCACACAGGTTGCAAAAAAGGCTGGCTGGCCGGCCTCCTCTGCTCCCCCCCTTCACCCCCTCCAGCAAGGTTCAGCCTAGCAGAAACCAGCTCGGAGCCACCAGTCCCTGCTGCCTGGGGCCTGGAGCCAAACCCGACCTTGCCCTCTCGCTCTCCAGCCCCAGGAACCCCCACCCCATCCTCCCCAGCCAGGAGGTCCTCACCTAGCTCTGCTCGGAAGGTCTGTCGCACGCTCTTCCACTCAGCCTTGTCCCCCTCAGCCTCCTGCCGGACCGTCTCCACGATCAGGTACATGATGTTCAGCAGCACCCTGCGAAGAGCAGAAGATTGGGCTCATTTGCCACCACCGCAGCTTGCCTCCCGTTCACCCACTGCACACCAAGGAATTTGGGCTCAGAGGAAAAAGCAAGGCGAGGGAAGCCAGCAGCTCCCGTCCCCCCCTCCTCCAATCCCTCCCAAGCCCTGCTCCGTACCTCAGGTCCGTGCTGTCAGCCAGGGAGATGGCAGGCTTCCTCACAGCACTGCTGCAAGCCGCGCTGTTACTGCGGAGGGAGGACAGCCTCAGGGAGAGCCTGGGGACATTTTGGCTCTGCCACCGGCAACCCACACACCAGAGCCAAACCCCGGAACAGGTATTGCTGCGACGAGCCCCCATCAACAAGACAGGAACGCAGCTGCTCACTCGCTGCCCGACAACACCGCCCTTGGCGAATTTCGGCATTGACCACATGGAATTCCACAGGACACGACCCAAAACAACGCGTGTCGCTGCGGAGGCTGCAGGAATCACATCAGGGATAGGCCAGGAACGGGGCTGGGGACAACACACGATGACGCTGAGCCAGCGCCGTGCCCTTGTGGCCAGGAAGGCCGATGGCATCCTGGGGTGTATCAGACGGGGGTCAGTAGGTCACAGGGGTTCTCCTCCCCCTCTACTCTGCCCTGGTGAGGCCACATCTGGAATATTGTGTCCAGTTCCGGGCCCCGGTTCAAAAAGGACAGGGAACTGCTTGAGAGAGCCCAGCGCAGAGCCACGGGGATGATTAAGGGAGTGGAGCATCTCCTTTATGAGGACAGGCTGGGGGAGCTGGGTCTCTAGCTTGGAGGAGACCGAGGGGTGACCTTGTTAATGTTTATAAACATGGAAAGGGCGAGTGTCAGGAGGACACAGTCAGGCTCTTCTCAGTGACACCCAATGATAGGACAAGGGGCAATGGGTGCAGCTGGAACACAGGAGGTTCTGTTTAAATTTGAGATGAAACTTTTTCACAGTGAGGGTGACACCGGAACAGGCTGCCCCGGGGGGTTGTGGAGTCTCCTTCTCTGGAGACATTCAAAACCCACCTGGACGCGTCCCTGTGTGACCTGATCTGGGTGTTCCTGCTCCGTCAGGGGGACTGGGCTAGGCGATCTTCCAAGGTCCCTTCCAATCCCTAACATTCTGTGATTCCATGAAAAAAAACCCACCCAGGGAAGAGCTCCAGCGCCACTTCTGAAGTGCCTGCCCGCAGTACTCACTCAATCTCCATGTTCAGCAGCTCGACCAGAGCATTGAACGTCCCCACTTCCAGCAACAGGAAGATGTTATACCTCATCCAGGCCTGCACCTCAGCCTCGGAGCCGCACTCCCCAAACGTGCCTGCAATGACACCCTCACTGGATCCCATCTCTGCAGGGACCCCAAGGCCTCCCACGCAGCCAGCACGCTTTGCAGAGGGAACGACAAACGCTTTCTTAAATTTAACGCCCAAAGTCAGATGCGGAGGGACAGAAGTGCTCTCTCGTGGGTAACGGAGCCCAGATCAGGCAGAGCAGGGACAGCACATAGAAGACTTCTAAGTTTTGGACCAAGCTCCTACAAACTGTCTGGTTCCCTCGAGAATTAGCTTTGTTCAAGGCATCCCAGATTTAGGAACAGGGTAAAGGCCGCCAGCCCAGTGTCAGGATGTACCTTGGGCAACGTAAAGGATCGCTCGGGCAACCCTCAGCCGCTTCTCCCGCGCGGTGACCTCCAGCCCGTCGAGCAGCCGCATGGCGTGGGTGCGATGCTGGTTCTTGTCCAGCTCCGTCCACTTCTTGTCCCGCACTGGGAAGCCAAAGCGGGCAGGCTGAGGGCACGCAGCACCTCTGCCTGCACTGGGCACAAACATCGCAGGAAGAGCTCAAAGGGATTTGGCTGGAAGGAAAACAGGGCTGGCCCCGCAAACAAGATGTCTGTGGGAATAACGCCCAGGCACGCGTGACCAGGGCAGAGGGACTGTCTCCTGCCTCCTGTCACACGGCTGGATGAATCCCATCCCTCCGGACTGGCGCTAGCAGCTGATGGAAAACGAGCTGGGTGCTCTTGCTGCTGCCACTATGTTCCAGCACAGCTGTCCCGGCACCGACGAACCTCCTTGGTCATTAACACCACCAAATGCTGATCATGCTGGACACGGTGAGCTGTGCACCAGGGCCTGCCCACACGTGCTAACGAGGTTTCCAATACAAAACGCATGAAGACTGCCACTGCCTGCTCAGGCTGACACAGCGTTAGCGCAGCACCCCCTGCATCTCTTCCACGAGATCCCCATCCCACCCCCAGAGGGGCGAGCGCACCAAGGGTCTTACCATGGATCCTGAAGTCCTCCTCAAAGCACTTGCGGTTGAGCAGGAACTCCGGCCCTTCCGTGTAGCTGTACAGCTCTGCCAAAAGAACACAAAGTCTCCGCAACCTGCACCAAGCCATCAGAGAGAGCTCCAACCCTGACAAGTTAATTGCTATTTAAGGTGAGGGAAACGCAAAAAATAAACCCAGGTATGGCAAAAAAAATCACTACATGATATCACATCCCTTTTAACGCCAGGGAGGTATTCAAAGACAACAACAAAGGAATATCGGAGTCGACAGAATTCCTTTAACCACTACCAGGAAAGCAAATCATGGCTGATTAATTGATTCATCAGGATGAGCCCCTTACCAGAGAGCTCCGCTGCCCATTTATCAGTATCTGCATATTCAAACTCCAGGTCTGGGGACTCGGAATAGCCCTAGAAGCAGAAAAATTCAGTTCAACTACAGCATTTTTCAGTAAAATCAGCATCCCCGGGACAATCACAATTCACCTCGCCCTCCTGCGGATCCAGGGCTCTACCTTCCGTTTAAGCGATAAAAATTTACCCGCAGCAGCGCAACCGTTGCCACGGCAACCCCCGGCAGCGCTGCCCCAGCCCCGCGCCGCCCCGGAGCGCTGCCGGAGCCCCACGGCGCCCACACGCGAGGCAGGAGGCAGCGGGTGCGCGGCCGGGGGAGGGCGGGGGCTGGACGAGGCCGAGCTGCGCAACCTTTTACAGGGGGTTACGGCTCCCCCGGCCCCAGCGAGGGCAGCTCCGGAACACCGGGGCCGGGACGCTCTGGGGACGCACCGGGAGGGCCGGGGGACGAGGCAGCGCCCTGCCCCGGAGGCCCCTCGGAGCGCTCCGCCGCCTCTCGCCCGGACCGGGCCCGCACCGAGGGCCCGAGGGGTGCCTGCACCGGGGCGCTGCGAGCCCAGAGCAGCCGGGAAGGGGCTGCCGGGGCCGAACCGCCCCGAGCCGTGCCCGCCGCGGGGCTGGAGGGGCGGCACCGGAACCGAGCGGCGGGGCCCAGCCCGGGGGGAGTCGAGACGGAACCGGACCGGGCGGCGCACCGGGAGCACAGCGCCGGGAGCGGCCCCGCCCTCCCGGGAAGGCCTCCGCCCGCCCCCCGCGGAGCCGGGCCCGGCGGCGGCGCTGACCTCGGAGTCCTTGCGCGGGGGGCGGCCCAGGTCGCGGCCCTTCCCGGGCGGCGCCGCCCCGCCGCGGGCCTTGTTGTTGCCCGGGAGCGGCCCCGCGCCGCCGCCGCCCGGCTCCATGTCGGCCGCCCTCCGCCGCGCGCCGAGCTCTCGCGAGGACTCACCCCCCCTTCTCGCGGGAGCGGCAGGGAGAGCCGGGGCAGCGCCGCCGCCATGTTGGGAGTGGCGCCGGGCTCCGGCCGCTCGGGCGGCTGCGCCATGGATCCGCCCGCCCGTCCCGCCGCCCCGCCGCGGCGGCCGCGTCACCGCTCGGCGTCGCCCGCCCCCGGCGGCCACGTCCGGTGCGGTACCCTGCCGGCACCGAGCTCCGCCCCCGAGCCGCCACGCTAAGTGTGGCGCGGCCTCCGTGGCCCCGGCCGGGCCCGCGACCATGCTGGGAGCGGCACTTCCGCCCGCTGTTCGACGGCCCCGGGCCGCCATGTTGGGAGTGGCGAGAACAGGCAGCGACCCCAACTCGAGGGGCCAGGAAGGGGGGGGGGGGGGGCTCGAACCAGCGAACCCCCAAACCGAGGGGACACAGTAATTAGAGGGGACGAGCTGCCCACAGAGGGGCCCCATGGAACTCTCGGCCCCTCAGAGGGCCAAGAGGGGCTTGGAGGAGAGGAAAGTCCCCCTCAGAGGGGTCGGGGAGGCGCTGACCCCAAACCCGGGGCGCTGGAGGAGCTCCCAGGGGGCCGGGCACAGCCCCTGCCCGACACGGGGCTCAGGTGCAACCCCCAGGGACCCAAGGGGTTGCATCCGAGTGCTCTTCAAACAAACGGCCCACAGGAGTGCTTTCGTTTTCCTAATAGTTTAATTAGACTTTAATGATTTATTGCTCATCTGCAAGGATTAATATTGCATTCATTAAAAATCATTCATATACAAAATAAACCTCTCCCTCCCAGCCCGACGCTGCCATCGCCGCCCCGCACAACATGGCTTATACAGAGCTGGAGGCCCAGGGCCCGGCAGGGACGGCCCAGAGGGCACGCGGTGCTCCCAGGGCAGGGGGCCCGGCCCAGGCCCCCAGAGACCCAACCCCGAGTCCCCTGTGAAGTCTGAGGGGCAGCAGAGGGCTCCACACAAACCTGCCGGGCAAGTGCGGCTCAGCAGAGGGATAATCAAAGGAGAAGGTGGGGACGAGAGAGTGATCAAAGCCACACGACCCATGGTCACATCAACCTCCAGTCCCCACCAAGAGACAAGGAGCATTACACCCTCTGCAATGATCAGCGCCCACGACCCGGCACTAAAAGAGCAGCCCCTGTCCCTGGGGACAGGGCGGCCAGAGCAGCCCTCTGGTGGGAGCCACAGCAGCTCGGGGCTGTGCACCGGGCAACGCAGGCTGCACCGGCAGCAGGGGAAGAAGTGAACCCAGGGCTAGGGCCCTTCCCGCTGTGCTCTGGCCTTCGCCAGGTGAAGAAAGAGGCATTGGGGGAGGAAAAAAAGCTAAGAGAAACCTCACTGGGTTGCAAGGACTTTTCCCTGTCGTGGGGCTAGCCGCAAGAGATGGAAAAGAGAAATATTTGTCACCGGCAAGGATGGGGAAGGGAAGAACGAGGCAATGAGAGCAGCTGAAACACTATGAGAGGGCAGGGGAGGCAGCTGAGAAAGCCCAGCTCGAGGGATGGGGCTGCAAAGGGGAGCCCAGGGCTTTGTGTGAGGGTCCAGGGTGCAGAGAGCCCAGGCTGGGACAGGGGGAAGGTTCATCTCTGCATCCACTTTGAAACAAAAGTGAAATGCCCCCCAGAAAAACCCAGACACCCTTAAAAGCCACCCACGCTTCTTGCTGGGAGAGGGGGCCGCTCTGATGCACCAAGTGCCCAAACTCGCAGCCAGACGCATCCCCAGTGCTTTTCCTCTCTTTAAAACATTTTTAACAATCTAAAAGGAGAAAGGAAAAAAAGTTTTAAACTCAATTAAGGTGCAGTTTGGCTAAAAAAAAAAAAAAAATAGGAGAGATGAGGATAATGCTGGGTGAGTGACCCCGTCCAAATTCAGATTAGCACCCTGGAACAGTGAGCTCCCCGTACCCAGCCAGCCAAACCCAGGCCAGCGGCCACCTCTGCACAGGGACCCTGGCGGGGTGGGGACGGTCACCAATTCACGAGGTGGCCAGCAGGCGCCACTCTGCTCCCAGGCAGAGCTAGGAGCATAGATCTAGCAGCTAAAACTGGGCTCTTTAAGGCAATTTAGAAGTTGCAGAGAATCCACACAAAGAAAGAAAATGTAAGATAAGGTAGAACAGCATCTCCATATCTGCCGATACCCTGGACGAGACTAACGTGGGCGGGAAAGGTCAAAAAAACACCGCTGCAGGAATTAATTGCCCTTCGCACACCAGGAAAGGGAACCAGGGCTGGGAGCCACCAGCGGCCTCAGCCACATCAAAGCAGGAAGCAAATCCCAGGTTGTCTGCCAAGATCAGACAGAGATGTGATCACATAAAAGGGTGAAATTCAGGAGGAAAAAAAAAAATAGGTGACCTTAAAATCACACTGATAAATGTAAAAACAGGTTTCTTTGTTGGTTAAAAAAAAAAAAAAGGTAGGCCAAAATAAAATGATTTTTAAAAATAATCTCTCTAATGTTGCCTTGTGTGGTCTGGTCCTTCATAGGTATGGTCCATCAGTATCTAGAGGAGAAGGGAGGTGACAGTGAGGCCACGAGCACCTGGGGACACAGCTCCCATCTGCAAAGGGGTCACAGAGCTCCCAGTGGAATTCCATGTCCCCAGCAACACCCAGCCGGCACTGACCTGTAGTAGTTGGGTTTGAAAGGCCCGTTTTTGTTGAGTCCCAGGTATTTTGCCTGATCATCCGTCAGTTCCGTCAGGTGGGCATCAAACGAAGGCAGGTGCAAGCTGGCAACGTACTCGTCTGGGAAGCAGGAGAGGGAAGCGGACTCACCACACCGCGGCAGGGCAGGGGAGCACACACAGGGTCTAGCTAGGCTGTCCTTGCCGTTTGGTACCGCAAACTGACCATCAGGCAACCCAGCGGCAGAGCTGAGCCCAAGCCCTGGCGCTGAGCAGGGCAGGATGTGCACCGAAAGGCACATGAAAGCCTCCAAGCAGGAAGCCTGCAGGATGAGGGGCACCTGGCACACCACAGAACGTTAAAGAAAATAAAGAGAACGAGGTGCAGGTGTTTCAAGGTTGCTGAGTGCTGCTGCTTCCCTCAACTCATCCTCTCGCTGGAAGATTTGTCCCACCCAGACCTGAATTTCTCCTTCATCCAAAATGCTGCCCCCAGCAGTCAGGGGACAAGTCAGTGCACAAAGCAGCTCTGGACACAGCAAGCAGTTTCTTCACTCACCCATCTTCTTCGGCAGCAGGTACACGTCCTGCTTGTAGCGGCCCTCGGGAGCATTGTAAAGCTCAATCAGAGCCAGAGCCTGCAGAGACCACAGGGGACAGAGCGGGGACAGTCAGGGACAGCCACCAGCCAGGCAGCACTAAACAAAGGGATTGCTCGTTTCAAGCTGGCAGCATTGCTCCAAAAACCACAGCCTCTCCTCAGAGGAGGAATAAAAATAAAAATAACGCAGAAATAAAACTGCGTCTTGAGGGCCAGTTCATGCAGCTGAGAGCGAGGTCCGAAACAGCCCCTGTCCCCATCACCTCACACAGACAAGTGTGAGGAAAAGAAGATTCCCCACGATTAGCACCATCCCCTCGATCACAGTGGTGGTTTTTGCCCAGGCGTCGGTCCCCCCGTGTCTGCAGCCCCGCCATGTCCTCCCACCACGTGCACAGTAACGGCTGCCCGCGGCACCACGCTGCTCGCGCGGCCAGCGCTGAGCACAGCTCGCAGAGCACAGCCAAATTCAATCATCGTTTTCTTTGGAAAGGTGGAGTCAGGGCAAACAGTGCAGGACACGAGCCGTGTCCGCCCAGCTGAGACGGTGATGGTGCTCAAGAGCATTTTAACTGACTCCCAGATCTCCCAAACTCACTCCGGTTACGTGTTTTTGTTGTTGTCATATAGAAAGCAGAAGTCCAAAGACAAAACAAAGCCTTGCTCACAAGTAAGCTTGAACCTGTGCTCAGGGAGCTCTCCAGTTGCTTATGGCACATCAGGAACTGTGCCAGAACAAAGCCTGACTCATTTAAAAGTTATCTCCCAGCTGTAACCAAAGCAGTACGTTCACGCCATCATCAACCACATTCCAGCCAAGAGGTGGTGCCTACCACATCTGTGGCGCCAGCACGACCCCAGGCGCTGCGGGTTCCCGGCTCCTTCCAAACCGCCCCCACCCCGAGGCTCCTACAACACCCTCAGGGCACCCGCCAGCGCTCGCACCCCCCAGCGAACAGACCTGAGTGGTGGCCGTGATGGAGAGGACAAAGGTGGGAACCGTGGAGCAGCTCAGGTTGAGAAGACGGCCCTAGGAGACAGCAGAAGGGTGCCGAGAGCTGAACTTGCCTCCAAGGCAGACTGAATCACCCCTACCCCCTCCCCGGGCCAGGGGACAACCACAGCACAAAGATTCAAGGGCCATGCACGTGGCCAGGCTGTCCAGACTCTGCCTTAGTTCCCACCCTCCGCTTTGGTGCAGGGAGATTTTGCAGTCCCTAAAAACAGGGAGCCCCTCCTAGTGCCAGTAGAGCCTGAGCGGCACGAGACACCCAGCCAGTTTGCTGCGTGGGAAACCCCGTCAAAGCCAGATGCAGACGGTGTCTGGCTGGCAGAAACGGCTCCTGGCTCAAAAGAATGAACCAGACACTATGGCTGCGTGTGGGACACAACACCTCCCTTGTCTCAAGGAAAAAAAAGCAACCCTTTGCTGCGCTCTGAACCTCCTCCTGGGTTCCAAGGATCCCAGCACCTTTCCATCTGGCTAAATCCGTTCCCAACCCCGACCCGCGGTGACTTCCAGGCAGATGCCCACGGCGACGTCGCGGCGCAGCTCTCAGCGCACCTCGGCCAGCAGCACCACCCGCTTCCCGTCCGGCCAGATGACGTGGTCCACTTGTGAGCGGACGCGCTCCCAGGTCAGCTCGGGGGTCCGGAGGCTGGTCTGCAGGGCAGGAGGAAGAGGCTGGAGCCCCCGTGGGAGGAGCACGGGGCGGACGCAGGCGGTAGGCACTCACCACATCGATTTCCGTGTTGGAGTGGCCCATGTTGCACACAATGCAGCTGTTTTTCATCCGATCCAGGTGTTCTCTGGTCACAACATTCTTGTTTCCTGCGGCAGGGCACAGATGGACCCACGGCAATGGCAATACGAACCCTCAAATTTCTCCTTCCCGGCACTTGGGTCTGAGAAGCCCAGCTGGGGACAACATCAAGGGGACCCCAACCAGGACGAGCACCCCCCTGGCTGGCCACAGAAAAACACGTGCTGAATGCTGGTCTTTGGTCCCATGAATTCTCCAGGTGCTGGGAGAGCCCCAAATACCTTTGAACTCTTGTTCCTCATCCCAGGAGCTGGGGAAGACCACGATTAAACAGCAAACCGGGGGCTAAGAGAAGAAGCTCTCCCCACAGAGTAGCTGTTGCTGGGGTAGCATCAGCAACACGTGGCAACAAACCATCCTCCGCCCAAACAGCCCCAGAGCCCCTGAGACACCTGCTTGGGAACGACTGCTCCTTCTCAGCCTGCTTCAGGGCTCACCCAGGACCTTCTCCATCCCTACCTGTGCAGGTGATGACGACGTCGACCTGACGGATTACTTCACTCAGCTTCACCACGCGAAACCCATCCATGCTGGCAAAAAAGAGAGAGAGGAGCCACGCTAAGGAGGAGAAGCCTGGTCCCGCTCTGCCTTAGGCCAGGAGGGGTCTCAGTGCTATCACACAGAACTGTAGGGGTTGGAAGGGACCTCCAGAGATCATCGGGTCCAACCCCCCTGCCAAAGCAGGCTGCAGGTTGCCCAGTTAGGAGTCCAGACACTGCTGGAGCAGCTCTGAATCGCTCACGACAGCAGCCTGGCTACCTTTCCACACCCCCAGAGGTGCCAGATGCAAGTGGAAGGGCTGTGCAAAGGATCCGGCATCAAACCTGCTCTCACAAACGCTGTAAGAGCCGGAGGATGTACGACACACTGTCAGCCCTGCAGGAACCCTTAAGCAGTCTTCCCAAGCCAGCTAGGCAGGTGCCTAGCGGCTCATATCCCACCACTGAACCAGTCCTGAAACGGCCCCAGTACTTCCCCATCACGCCCCAAAAAGATGTACACTCAGAGTAGCCACAGACCCTCCTGGCTCTGTTTTGCCTCTGTCAGAGTTTAAAGGAGGCCAGAGGGCAGCGGAAGAGACGCTCACAAGCAGCATTTAACATCTCACCAGGCTTGGAGAGCACAGATGGGGTCGATCTCCGTGACGTAGACGATCGCTCCCAGGGCTTTCAGAGCAGCACAGCACCCCTTGCCGACCTGCAGAGGCAAAGCACCAGCGTGAAGCCAAATGCAGGACGCACCGAGCGCTGAAATCCCTTCCCCAGAACAGCCCGAGCACATCCCAGGCTGGCCAACACTAGAGCTGCCCATCTGCCTGGCGCCAGGAGCAGCTCGGCGAGGCAGAAGCCCCACTGGGAACCACGGGCCCAGCTCCCTGTTCGTGGCCACCTGCCCCCAGCACAGCCACCAGGAGCTTCCAAAGCACCACGCTCCCGGCCAGCACAGCACGGATTGGTGCGTACTTCCCGCAGTTGCTCCTAAACCAACGGACATTCAGAGCTGTTCTGCTCTGACGGGGGGGACAAATCCTCCTTCCCATGCTTCCCACATCGGCACGTGGGAGAGCAGAGCTCCTCTAACAGCATCTCCAACTCTAGCCCTCTCTCTCCGCTACAGAATTACACAGGACATCCCAGCAAAGCCCTGTTCTCCACGCCACTTACCCACACGAACACCCGGCCCGACTCCCCATGCCCACGCTCAGCCCTCTTTTGGGCCAGCTCAGTGCTGCTGGGTAAGGAACGTCTCCCAGAGACACCCTCACCACCCAGCTCCAACCTCAGTTACTGAGAACAGCCAGAAAGGACACGCTGGGACCCCAATCCACATCCAAAGGGAAAACCATTGAGGGTGGAAGGGCTCCCTTCACGTGCAGAAATCCCGTAAGACTCGGGACAGGCCCCAGAGATGACAACTCCCAGCACAACAGGGCTAGAGAAGCGCACAGCACCCTAGAGGGCCTGGGCAAGAGCCAGCGCAGCCTCTCGGTCAAGCAGAGCTGGGTTCCACCGCTGTCTAAATAAATGAGTAAGCGTGTTCCTGCCGGGAAGAGCATTTGCAGCTACTGCCAGGCCTTTCGCAGCGCAGGAAGATAAACACCCACACAGCGCACAGATGGAGGGAAGGTGTCAGCTCCCGGCTCCGAGCTCTTCCAGGGCAGAATCATTTACAAGTCTGCGGTACGACTCCCCCCGCCAGAACGTTACCGACCAGCAAGATGCCGCCTGCCCCTCCACCTCCTCCGTCACAGCCAGGCTGGGCGCTGAACTCGGTCCAGGGACAGCAGATGGGTGCCCCCGTGGGTAGTTACAATTCAGGCCGGCGTTCCCAGCAGCCGTCGTGCTTACAGCCCAGCTGATCTACAGGCAAGCCGGGAAATCTGATGCCTGTTCTCCAGCCTCCCAGCAGGCTCTAGCAAGATTTCCCCCTAATGGCTCACCCGATCTGATCTCCTACATCGAGCAAAGGTGAGTGGCCTTTGAGCAGGGAAGGAGCAGGAGACAGCTCGGGGGAAGGATGGCTGGGCAGGAGGCCGACTCACAGCTTACGAAACTCACCTCCCCATAGCCACAAACCACCACTTGCTTTCCTCCAAACATCACATCTGTGGTCCTCTTCAGGCTGGGGGACAGAGAGAGACCTGTGTTGGGATTAGTCAGGCGCACACCGCTGACAGCAAGGGGCCCCCAAACCAGATCCTGCAGACACACAGCGAGGGCGAAGCAGCCAGGAGCACAAACTCCACTCGAGAGCAACCAGAGCCAAGTCCACCAGTAAGAGCTGAAGTGGGGACGGGGAGAAGAGATGGACTCACCCATCCAGGATGGATTCCCGGCAGCAATACAGGTTGTCAAATTTCTGTTTGGTGACAGAGTCATTCACGTTCATGGCCGGGACACAAAGCTTCCCGGCCTTGGAGAGCTGGTACAGCCTGGAAGAGGGCAGAGCCAGGTCAGAGCAGAGAGCAGCAGCTGGATAAGAGATCTTCAGATCAGCCTTCCCAAACCTCCTACCTGTGCACGCCAGTCACGCTCTCCTCCACGATCCCTCGGATCTTCTTGAATATGTTGGGGTACTTCTTATAAACCCAGTGGGTCAGGTCCCCACCATCATCCAGAATCTACACAACAGGCAAGTAAGAGCATGGGGCAGTCAGCGTGTCCACTGGGAACAGCGCTCGCCGGGGACAGGATGGGGACAGAGATGGAAAGCATCCCCAGGCACTGACGGAAGGCTGTTTGGGCAGAGGACTGGGGACCAGGACTGCCGGGTTCTCCTAGATGCCAGTGACTCAGGGTCTCCTCTGGAAGGGAGGATTTCTTACCCACTGTGTGGAGCTGATGAACCCTAGCAGGGTTTCTGCCCCTGCTATTGTTCTGCAGCCTGGAAACACGACCACAGACAGCGCTAACTAAACAGTCTGAGATCAGAAGGAAGACAACATTCATGCTCCAAAAGCAAACAGCCGGGAGGAAAGGCTACAGGAGCTGTCACGGCCCCGTGCCACGCGCTCTCGCATGAGCGGTCACCACAGACCCCAAGCCAAGGCAGCGAGAGGCACCGCTGGCTCTCAGCAAGGGAAAGGTCTCCCTCCAACACCCCGGCAGACGGGCTCTGTGCCAAGGCAGCAGCAGCTGGGGGAAAGAGGTCCTGCGATCTCTCAGCTCACTGGCAGCTGTGGCAGGAGATGCTCCCGGGCCATGGGGCTATACAGCTCTGGGCACTGCCTCCACACTCCCCTCACGGTGGCCCCCAGCCCAGCTCCAGCTGCCGTTCGGCAGGGCGCCCGCGTCAGCAGGGCCTCGAAGGGCTCTGCAACACCAGCAGGTGCCCAGGCAGCCCCAGCACGCTCCTAGGAACAGCCCCAGGGAAGGGTGAGGAGCCCCCTGTGACCGCTCCACAGAGGAAGGGCTGAAGAAGGCTCGTTACCATGTTGGCCTGCCAGCCTTCTACGTTAACACAGCGGTCAATGCACCACCAGAAGTCATCCTCTGACTCCCCTTTCCAGGCAAACACAGCAACACCTAGAAGGAGAAAGAGGAGCGTCCTTGGCACCCGCTGCGTTTGGCAGAGCTCCCTTCTGCTTGGCCAGCTTGGGAAAGCCACAGACAGGAGGGCCACGCAGGGACCAAACCCCAGCCCGCACCAAGAGCAGACCTGCTTATCCCTCCCTAAAAGATATTGGTCCAACCCTGCGGAGCCAGGAGAGGGACTGGAAGGGGCTCCGCTCGCCCAGGCTCAGCTGTACTCACCTGCTTCTGCCAAGGCGGCCGCCACCTCGTTCTGGGTGGAATAGATGTTACAGGCAGACCAGCGGCACTGCGCTCCCAGCGCGCACAGCGTCTCGATCAGCACCTGCGACACAGGGGGTGAGCTGCAGCACCGGCACAGCCCGAGCACAGCCTTGTGCTGTGGGCAGCCAGCAGCTGCCCAAGGACCGGCTTCGGCAAACGTCGCCCTGGGAAAACGTAGGCAGCAGAACCTCTCTGGGAGGTCACCAGGAAAGGGAAGGTGCCTCCACCAGTTCCCCAGGGCTAGGAGACTTCAGAGACCTTCCTCTCCAGGGAAAAGCTGGTCTCTCCCACCCCAGATGCCCCAAACGAGCAGCCACTCACCGCGGTCTGTGCCGTGATGTGTGTACAGCCTACGATTTTAGCTCCAGCCAAAGGCTTCTCCCCTTGAGCTCGCTTCCTGAGTGAAATCAGAGCAGACATGTCTGCAAAAGGAAAAGAGGGGTTTTAACGATGGTTACGCTGGAGGAGTCCCTCTCAGGCGTCTACAGGAGTCCCTGTAGCTGTCACGCAGCCAGTGAGAAAACTCCCCACCCCTGGTCTGGCTGCTCTGTCTGAACTGGGATCAAGACGTAAGCACCATCGTCGTCTGACAGAGCCGCTCAGGGCACAGCACCCTCCCAGCCACCTAACAGAGGGTGCAGGGCAGGCCCTGCCCCTGGCAGGGAACCAACGTGCCCCAGCCGAGGAGCCACCAGCCCTGCGGCGGAATTACACCGAGGAGAAGCACATGTAGAAGACATAAATGGTGCTGCCGCATCTCAAAAGAGCTGCTCTGAATGTGCCTGAATTGCCTTCCCCTCCTCTGGCTTTGTCGCACGTGTCTAAAAGGAGCCTGAAAGCAGAGTTACGCCATCAGCCCTGCTGGAAACGGTAACTCGCCTTCCCGCAAGCCCCACGGAGGGGTTGGGGCAGTTTTAGTGTCTCTGAAGGCGTCGCAAGATCCCTGCCCACTGAGGTGTCCCATCCAAAGCCACCAGGACATTAAACCTACAGGAGCCCTTGCTGCCGTTAGAAGATGGATGCAACACGTGGTTAATGCCTGCTACTGCGCCCAGCTCTTCTCCACATCATCTGCTGATTTGGGGCGGGGGGAGACAGCGCAGCCAAGCCATCCAAGGCCGTAACGAGGATTTTGGGAATCGCCTCGGCCCGGTGCCTGCCCCCGGTGGGCACAGGACCCGGCCGCAAGCCCCACGAACCCCTCGCATCCCACACTCCCTTACCCTGCTCGGCGATCTCGATCTCCCGGCGTCCAAACTCGGCCTGCTTGATGTTCTTCACACAGAAATTGCTGCTGCCTTTGGAGTTGGTTTGCTGCTTCTCACGGGGGGACACCTCATCATCAGAGCTGTCTGTGTACGAGGCAGCTAAAGCCAACAGAGGAGCGCGTGTCACCCCGGGTCCCGGCCGTCCGGGGACCTCTGTCCAGCCCCCCTTTGGGCAGCTTTCTGTTCAGTTTCGCTTCCCGGCTTTCGTGCACGCTCATGCTCATGGCTCAAACTACAGATTTCCCAAGGAAAGGCAACGCCCGTAAGGGACGCTGCACCCTCATTCTCTAAAACAACCCAGAGCTAAGCGATGCACTGCAGTTTAACCATGAGAGCGAATAAGGCTGGCTCACCAAAACACAAACCTCTCAAAGGCAGCTGAGTTAAATCCCAGCTTTGTGGAACACGGATGAAGGCCGTATAGCCAGAGGCAATCAAGTAGCGCAGCCCCTGCCCCAACACCTTCTGGAGCTCACGCTGCGTGTACCCAGTCTCACCGTGCTGTGAGATCTGCTCCGAGCACAGGGCAGCTCTGCACCAGGCTGGGTTTCTACAAAACCCAGCGCTCAGCACGTAGGGAAAAAAAAACACACTAACTTTGGCGAGAGAAAGACCAAGAGAAAAGGAAAAAAAAAAAAATCAATGTCTGAACTTCAGGAATCCTGAGAATTATCCCCCCTTGGCTGAGTACCACCCAGCAGCACGGGGCACCCCGGCACCTGGTGCGGCACGTGGCCTTACCCCTGGAGCCCCGGACCTACCAGAGCTGTAGCTGTCTGTGGAAGACTGCGAGATGGAACGGGACAGGGACCGGCGGCCAGTCTTGGTCGGGAACTTGGTGAACTCCTGCATGTCATCTGCAAACTGGATTTGCTGAGGTGTGCAAAGGCAGAGAGGGGTAAGTCAGCAGGCGCTCCTCGTGGCGTGCCAGCGCCCCGGCCACGCGCGCCCAGGGCTCCCTCCAGCCCACCCCGGCTGCTCTAGACACAAGCGAGCAGCACCAAACGGATCAAGGAACAGATCTGTGGCTATGAACAGATGCCCAAAACTGAACCTCTTCAGCCCAGCCATCTCTGCCACCAGAAGGTTAAAGCCAATTTGACACCTAACACCTGAGGCAGGCCTGGAAACATCCCCTTCAGCCCTCCTCTGGCTCACAGCGCTCCTCCAGGACGGGTCTGCCTGCCCACGCCACACCGTGCGGCCCTCCGGAGGCGGGGGGCAGGCAGAGGTCCCCACGCAGCTCAGAGGAGCCCGGGGCTGCAGCAGCCCCTGCCCCAGCCAGGGCCACGCGATCCCGCCCAACACGCAGCAGCAGCAAGGAGCTGGGGTGGTCCCAGCAGAAGCGCAGAGCCCTGGCGCTCCTGGGCTCCTTCCCAGCAGCGGGGCGTCCCGCAGGTTACAGGCACGGCACAGCCTTCCAAAAGCAACACTAAAAGCAGGGGGAAACTCAACGAGAGAACATTTCAACAAAAGGCATTGCACTGACTTCCAATCTCCGCTGTGTTACAGATGTTTCCATTGTAAAAGAAGCCCTAAATCAGCCACCCTTCCTCCCGAGCTCAGCCAGAGGCAACTCGAGGCTCCAGCACCTACAGCGGGCTCAGAGCAGGGGACAAACGGCCCCAAACTGCTCCGCTGCTGACACGCCGTGCGATCAGGCAGCAAAAGCCCTGGTGCTGCTTCTGCAAGAGAAAGACGGCGGAGATTAAATGAATTGGGAACGGAGCCTGACGCCCCCTCCCCGGCACGCTGCCAGGCAGGAGACCCCCACCCTGCTGGCCGAGCCCCCCAGCGAGGTCCCCCCCGTCCGATCGTGTTGCTGCAGGATTCCATTTTGCCACTTAACGGGGATGAAGCCATCACAGCGAGCGGGATGAACAAAGCGTCCCCACGGACCCAGGAGACCTCGAGCAGAGTCCTGAAGAGATCAAGATGATGGGAAGAGACAAGCCACAGGGGCCTCGAGGAGGGGTTTTCCATGTCACAATAACCCCAAAAGCTCCCCAAAAGCTTTGATGCGGCACACAGTCCTCGTGGGGAGAAGAATGAAGCCATTTAGCGGAGACCATCTGTCCCAGACAGGAAGAATCTGCAGAGCCCGAGACGGGGCGGCTGCTGCGCAGTTACGGCTATCGGGGCTGTAAAATGGAGCCAGCTCCTGGAGGAAGCCAGCCGAGGAGCGGCACTGGCATTCTGCTCAGGAGGGGAGGCAGGGACGCGAAGCCCACGGCACTGTCCAAGCTAGCAGGAGGACACGCGGGTGAAGGACACAAACCCAGCTTCTCCTCCAGGGACAGCCTGAAGACACGCTTTCCGCAGGCCAAGCCCGTCAGCGCTCCCAGGCACGTGTGGGTGCTGCTGCTAAAGGGTTTTCGGGCAGCTCCTCTGCGCTGTACGAAGCAGCCTGGCGGCTGCTGCCCAGACCAGCCTTCCCAGCAGGCGCCGTGTGATTCAGACACAAATGGCACGAATTTGCATTAGTGGAAGGGAAAAGAATGCTAAATGGAATTTGCAGGTTTGGTTTTGCAACCCTTTTAGGCTGCTCAGCGCAGAGGGAGGAACCCGAGGGCATCCCAGCTGCAGGATGCCAGCAGATAAGAGGTGCGGAGCGCTGCCAGCAAGCGGCCTCGGGAGCAGCAGAGCCCTCGGGGCTGGAGCCGGGGGCAGGTCCCCGACCCAGGAGCATCGCCGGGCCCCGTCCCAGCACCGAGGGCTCGGGTCGATCTTACACCGGAGGGCCGGGGAAAGGCCCGCATCAGCTCCGCATCGGCAGATTGCTGGTGGGCATTTCCAGGGGGAAACAGAGCAGCAACATCAGCACAGCGGCATTTCCACCCCGTCCTTCCCAACTCCTCCTCCGGCGGGCCCATCAAACCGGAGGGTGTGAACGCCCCATAACGCGGCTGCTGGCATTAAAGCGGCTTAAAGCGTCAGCTGAGGAATTCTCTCCATCTCAGAGAAACACTTCCAGGAAAGGTGTGAACCCAGGAGGCAAGAGAACAAAACCAACAGACAACCCAGGCTGCAGCCCCGGTCACAGGCTCACTTCTGTCCCTGCTTACGGCGTCCGGCACGTCGGAGCCCCGGGCATCGCAGCATCCGCGTGGCCCGGACGGCTTCTGGGAGGAAGGCTCATCCGGGCCGTGACGGAAGCGTGGGGACGCACGCGAAGGTGCTGCGCCCGCGCCGCCCCGACAGCCGAGACCCACCCGGCACCACGTGCCGCCGGCCCCCTCAGCCCCCGGTCCCTCCGCGGGGACTGGCCGCGGGCGCCGAGCTCCAGGGCACTGCCCCACCTCAGGGCTCTGGAACCAGAGTCCGAACCCAGGCAAGAACAAAAATCACTGCTAAGGAAACCAAGCGCTGCATTAACCACGGTAATCCCCGCCGTGGCTTTACCAGGGCTCATCTCAACTCCGCAGCTTAACAAAATCTGCCCTGTCTAAAATTATCACCAAGCATCGCGAGCGGCTCCCAAACCTAGGGCACAATTAGCGCTCCAGACCCCCTCCGAGCCCAGCAAATTCACGCAGCCCCGGCGACGCGCCGCGGGGCGGACGAGGGGGGACAGCGGGCGCTGCGGTCCGGCGAGGCGCGTTACCTCCACGTGCCAGACTCCGGCTGCATTAGAGCCAAGGAGAAAATCTCCTAAAGCCCAGGCCCGCGCGGGGCGCGAGGGGGGGGGGGGGGGGCAGAGGGCAGCAGCAGCGAGGGGCTGCGTGCCCGGTGCGGGGGGCTCCCAGGCCCCGTCCCGCTGGGAGCGGCTTTTCCAGCCGGGTGGAGCACAACGGCCGGGAGCAAGGAAAATATTTTTTCGGCCCAGCAGTTCACGACCAAGGAGACAAAACAACACGGCGCCGATTTCCCTGCACAGGCCGCCCCAGAGCACAGCCCGTGTGTTTTCCAGGGCAGGTGCCAGGCACCCCGAGGCAAACGCCAGCCAGCTTGGCTGCATCGCCCAGCGCTTCCCGCAACCGCTGCAAAGCTAAGAGCCAGCTCCCACGGCCTGTCCCGTCCTAAGGCTCCCGAGCGGACACGCTGGCCACGCTCCCGAAGCCCCCAGCAGCCACAGCCACGTTTCATTACTAAGCACAGGAAGGGCTGGCACACTCCGGTACCCGGGCAGCTATCGGAGTGAACCGGCAGCTCCTGGCTCGGCACTGACCCCGCGCTGTCCCCCACCAGCCAGGCAAGAGAGCGGCTTTTGGTGCCTACCGAACACAAGTGCCTGCTGCCCTGGGGCGCGGGGGAGCCCGTAAATCCGGGTGGATTTACCGTGGGCACACATGATCCAGGCACGTCCGTACCGCAGAAGATGACCCCACTTTTAATTTAAAACTCTTTCCGTGCCCAGAACAGCTCCAGCGAGGAAGCACGGTGCCACGCGTCCCCGGCCGCGCCCCGCACAGCCTTGGGCAGGAGAAGGAGGGTTTGGAAAGGCACCGGCTGGCCAGGCCGGCCCCTCCGGGCGCTGACCCGGTTCTCCCAGGCGCAGGCTCCACGGGGGACGGGCACGTGCCGGGGAGCGGCGCCAGGCTCCCACCATACCCCGGGGACGGGAGCCACCGGGTTCACCCCTTTATTCCTCTCCTTAGGGACAAGGCGAGCGATGGTGCAGCCGCACGGGGACAGGAGGGTGCCCCTGCAGCCACTTCTGCCCTGCGGTGACACAACGGGGACGAGAACAGCTCCGAGCTCCAAGATGGGAAAGAAGCAGCAAAACACCTAACGCCGCTCAGGCTCGGCTGCTGCTGGGGCACGCAGACTTCATCAGCAGCCGTGTGAGTTCTGCAGCTCGGAGATGGAAGCTTCCAACACCCAGGCTGAGGGTTCCCTGCTGCAGAAAGCCCGTTCCCCGGCACGGCGGCCCCCAGGGAAGCCACGACTGTTTTCTCATGCGGAGCCGAGTCCTGCCGCGCTGGTGAGCTTGGGCATTTCCAAGCAGCAATCGTTGAATTCGCTTATTTTCAGAAGCAAGTCATCACGTTCAGTCAATGCGGCAGGAAGGAAGGGAAAAAGCACCCCAGGGGCTGAGGTCTCTTCAGCCACACAGCAGCCAACAGGGAGAGGAGGAGGAAAAAAAAAAACAGCACGAGGCTTTTCTTCTTTTCTAGGTCAGTGAGAAGAGCAGAGCAGCAGGTTGGCCCCGGCCACCTCCCCGGAGAGGGACAGCCCTCTTCTGGGCTCCGCTCCTGCAGGACCAAAACGTCCCGACGGGAGCAAGCAGCCCTCCCCGAAGCGACCCGGCACAATCGCTGGCAGCGGCCCCGAGCAGGCAGCGCTGCGCTGTCCTCAGCCCCCCTCTGCCCTACTTGCAGGCTGCGTTAGCCCAGCCCCGTTCCGCGGCCTCCCAAAGGACGGCGGCGACTGGACGAGGGGCACGGACCCACCGTGGGCTGGCCGCAGCCCCCAGCACGCCGGGGACACGGATCCCGCTCAGGACCCGACGGGACACACGTGCTTTTGGGGTAGAAAGCGCCAAGGCAGCTACGGGCGTTCTCAGGTTCCTGCCCTGCGAGGGTCATCCAGCCCCAGAGGGCACTCCTGGGCTGCAGCATCCCGCGAGGACCGAAGGAACGAGGAAAGGCCAGGCACTCGGGTGGGGCCATCAGCGAGCCACGGCACGCAGCTTCCACCTCGACCTCCCACCATCCCTTGTCCCAAACCTCCGGCAAGTGGAAGCGTTCAGGAGGGCTCCAGAGCTGCACCCGACTGGTGCTAGCAGCCCACTTCACCGCCCCCCAGCTCTGGCCACGCGAGGCAGCGCAAGGCTAGCACACAAGGGACGGCACGAGTCCGCCAAGCTCACGGCACAGCCAGGCCGCCAGCTCGGATCAGTTCGGCAGCAAGAGGCACCCAGCAGGAGGCAGGGCAGGCCCGGGCAGGGGGCGTTAGCAACGCCCAGGGCTCCAGCCATCACCGCCTGCCGCCCACACACAGCCGGGGACGCGCGAGGGAACGGCCCCGCGCCAACGCCGGCGTCTTCCGACTCCCCCACGCCTGGCAGAGCACCCGGGGGCACGGCGCGGGCTGCAGGCATCGCGCGCACGAGCAGGACCTGCTTCGGCTCCGGGCACGGCCTCCACCGCAGGACTTCACCCGCAGCTCCTCGGGGACGCGGCAGCTCTCCAGCCCAAACCTCAGAGGACCTCTCAAAGCGCTCCAGCGCGCTGACACAACGAGCTGCCGCGCAGATCCGCCACCCGGGGCTGCCGCTCGACCCTGCAGACCCAAGTGGGATCGGCGCCACGCTCGGCGCCACTCCAACCCGTGCCTGTGGCTCCAGGTGGGGTCACGGGGCAGGTTTTTCTACCGGCACGGCAGAGCCAACTCCCTGAGCGCGAACCGCAGCCAGCCCTCTGGAAACCTTCACGCCGCTCCCGACAAGGAAATAAAGGGCACCGAGGTCCTGGCAAAGGAAACCGGCCGAGCCCCGGTACCAGCCTCCATCCTTCCCTGGCAGACGAGGGCTGGCCGGGTAAAGCACTGGGGAAAAAAAAAAGTTTCCATGAGTACAAGAGGAAAATTAACAACTTTCACACGAGACCCAGCGCTCAGTCGAAAAGAAACACCGGGAACAAAACGGGCCCGTTCCAAAGGTTAATAGGCTGGAAACCGCCACAAGATCCCAGCCATCACGGGGATCACCGTGCCGGCTGGCTAAGGGAAAAACAAACAGAACCCAGGATTAAATAAAGTAAATGTGATTTTAAGTGTCCAACTGTTAAAGAGTAACCGGGAGTAATTGCCGCCTTATGAGCGCCTTGAGGTCAAAGGTGCGCTCCCCGCAGGAGCCGAGCGCTCTCCCCGGCCGATAAGCACCTGGGCCTTGGACTCCAGGAACGGAGGCAAAGGCTTCGCTCCCGCGGGACGCAGAGGGACCCGTCCCGCGAGGAGCTGCACAGGTCCCGCTCCCGCCGGCGTTAAGGGCGGGGAACGCCCGCGGTGTGCCAGAGGTTACCCCTGGGAAGGCAGCGCAAAAAGCGACCTGCTCTGTGCCCGGGTCAGCTCACGAGCCCTCACGTCCCCCAGCACGGGCAGCAAGGGATGCAGAGCACGGATGAGGCCTGGAAACAGGGGGAGCACGGCCTGGGAGAAGTCTTCAACGGGCTTCTCGCTCAGAGCTGGCTGCGATGGGCGTCACCACGTCAGCCCCACCGCCCGGCGGCACGGCCGCAAGCCCCCAGCCGTGCACGAAGCGCGGGCAGCAAGGGAACCGCTGCGGTCACCGTGCGGGGTCAAGTCACGCACAGCGCGGGCGGATGGAGGACTAACAGCCGTGGCTGGCCGCTTTAGAGCTCGAAGGCCACAGAAGCCTGTTTGTGTAACAGGGAATCAGCTGTAATTAACTGATCTTTGAATTAAACACCACTCATCTACAGTCACAGCCGGACCACAGGAACATGAGGAAGCGCTCTCCGAGGGCTCGTCCAGCCCCGCTGCACAGGCCGGAGCTCTTTTGTTGCTCTTTCAAGAGGTGAATATGGCAAACGCCACCCCACCTTGACTGCAGCCGCACTTCAAGGGCGATCCATCCCCGTGCTTGGCTCTAGGGAGAGCCTGGCAGAATCGGCACCAAACAGCAGCGGCCCATTCGCAGCACGTCCCGGCGAGTCGGGAAACGGAGCCATGCAGATGGAAACTACAACAAGCTCTTCCATTTCCTCGTGTCTCCTTGGAGACTGCTCCCAGCCAGATGCTCTCACTCCAGCAGTTGCCCAGGTGGCACAGAGCCTCTCCCCACGGTGCAGAACTGCGTGACGTTGGGGGCTCCCCGCAGGGAGGCGAAGGAGAAGAGAGAAGGCAGCGGGCACAGGCTGCACCTCACACCGCAGGGCACGGGGAAGGCAGGAACCGGAACACGAAGTCTCGGCGAGGCAAAGCCCCGAGGGGCCTCCCTTCCAGGCCTCCTGCCTGCCCTCTCCCCGCAGAGGCTGGACGGAGCCGCTCCCTGCGCCCGCGCCCTGCTCCTAAACCAGCCCAAAGCCCGGCGCGCGAAGCCGAGCAGCACCCGCGGGCCCTGCCGGCGGCTCCAGGAGCGGCCGAGGGCTGGGAGCCTCCCCCGGAGTGCAACGCGCCCTGTGCGACTTGCGGGAACACCGCGTCCTCGGCCACCAAAGTTCTTGGGCTGCCACCAACCCCAAGTAAACAGATTCTGCAGCGGCAATAAGCTCGTTACCAAGGCCACCGTATTGATCCCCGAGCGTAATTAAAATTCACAGTTCAAGCAGCCCGGCGCCACGGGGCGACCAGGGCGGCCTCCCAGAGGCACCAACGGCTCCGGCATCCCAACGGGGGGCTCCCCGCCACCACGGGCCTCGAGCGCCTGGCTCCACGGGACTCCTGAGCCCCCCCCGTGGCAGCAGCCCCCCGGCAGCAGCCGCCCCCCGTCCCGCGCTCCTCGGGCAGGGGAGGCCGCGTGCTGCCGCAGGCCTGGCGCGAGGCCCTGTGCGAACCGCGCTCCGTGGGAGCGGCAGGGGCCCGGGGCCTCCAACGTGACGGCGACCCGCCGCGGGGACGCGGGTCGGAGCTCCCAGATAAGCAGCCCCAGCCCAAGGGCTGAGCAGGAAGCGCAGCAAAGCCCTCTGCAAACAGCAGCGCTGCCCGCAGGAAGCCCCTGGCGATAAAGGGCCCGGCCAGATAGGAGCAAATCTCTTTGACTAAGCACTGCTCAAACACCTGGGACAAGGAACCTGCCGGCTCCCGGGAGGAGCGGCGTGGGCAGGGTCCTCGGTCACAGCCCCGCGCCCAGCCGGCTGCTCGTCCGCGAGGGGCACCTCCAGGCTGCCCCCCAGGAGCTGCTTTCCAAGGCCCCAGCCCGGCAGGGAGCTCCAGAGCAGGCTCCGGCATCCGCGCGGGCGGGGAGCCGGGCAGTGAAAACGGACGGGGTCCCAAAGCAAGAACCAGCGCAGGCAGGTCCTCCCTCAAGGCAACTGGGGACAGGCCACAGGCAAGCAGCACCTCCTGCCGCCAGCAGGCCTCCCAGCGTCCAGAGGGAAGGGAAGGGAAGGGGGCTCCCGGCGGGGCTGCACAGAAAGCAGCCGACCGCAGCCGGGTCAGACGGAGCTCATCCGCGGGAGAGCAGCTCCGCAGGCGACCCCAGAAAGCCGCAGCGGAGGATGTGGGGGACGGCAGCCAGCCCTGCCAGGGCGCTGCAGGCACTCGCAGCTCCGTCCCCGGCTCCCACCGCCTGCCACCCCCGCGCGGCTCCGGCTCAGCACCACTGCAAAGCTGCGGCGCCGTGCGTTAGCGTCCCCCGCCGCGCAGCCTCCGCAGGGCTCCCCCGGCACCGGCATCCGCAGGGACACCGCACCGAGCCCAGCACCGAGCCCAGCACCGAGCCCAGCATGCCGGCAACGGGCTCGCCAGCTCCCGGGGCGCAGGGCTGCTCTCACCTCCCCGAGGGCAAGTCCGAGGCCGCAGCCCATTTCACGCTCCAGCTGCGTGAATAAGCAGATCTGTCTGCGGAGAGGGAGAGCGTCTGTCCGTCCGTCCGTCCGCCCGCCAGCTCCCGGCTGTGAAGGAGCGGGCTGCACTCGCACAGGAGGGAGGCACGCAAAGGGCGCGCAGCCTGTGCGGGCAGCCGAGCCCACGCGACAAGGACACGGATCAGGTGAAGGCGCAAACAGGGACGGGGCTCGCGGAGCCATCCCCTGCTCTGCCACCGGTCCCCAAGGACAGCGCCGCGTCCCCAGGCTCAAGGGCACCCGCGGCACGGCCGGCGTTTAAGGCTCTGCCGAGCAGCTGATGCAGACTGGGAAAGGAAACTGCTGCCAAGGGCACCTGCGGGTCCCCAGGGCGGAGAGGAGCAGATGCCCCGGCACACGCGGAGCTCTGGACGAGCACATCCCACCCTTCAGCTCTCCTTCGTCCCCGTGCCCGTTTTCACTTAACCTGGGCAAGACACAAGCCTCGGCGTCCCCAAACCCCCCTGCGACATCAAGGCACGCGCTGGAGAAAGTACAAGGCTCAGCATCACTCACCTCTGCCTTGAAACCACTCCCCACCAAGGAACCGCCTCGCTCTGACCGAAGCTGGTGTTATTTTGCTGACAGACCGATTTCCCAGAAACGGTAGCGAAAAAGGAGTTTGAGCGGAGCCAGGCAACCCCAGGTCTTGGAGGAAAACCAGCCGCATTTCTGCGTAAAGGCTGCAGCTCCGTTCCCTCTACTGCTGCGGCTCCAGCTTAAATCCGGAGTTGATCATATTTAATCTTTTAATCTCTTACCTCCTGCTGCTTCACTTTTTCACCTTAAACAAGTCAACGACAAGAGGGGAAAAAATACGTCGGCGATCCCCCGGGTGCGCTGCGCTGCTCGGGCTCGCGCCGGTGCCCGGGGCAGCGGCACCAAAGGCAAGGGACACACAGAGTGCACGGCACCCACGGGGCCAGCGCGCCTCCAGCTGCGCCCGAGATCCTCCCCTCGGTCCTAGAGGGGCCTCAAGCTGGGGACGGCAACGTGGGCAGGCTCACAGCTGCCCTCCCGCTGCCACTGCCCAGACACCAGCACAAGCCGAGGCCCCTCTTGAAAATCCCTCGGGCAGCAGGTCGCGCAGAGGGGCCCAGCCTGTGCTCGGCTTGGCCGCCGTCCCACCCTCCCCACCTCCAGGCGTCCGGTGCGAGCTGCACCCCAAGCTCGAGGAGCCCCAAAACCCGGAGGCCACGCACGACATCCCCCACCGAGAGGCAGATCACCTCTCAGCCCTCTTCTTCGCAGGCCACGCTGAGAACCTCAATAAGCAGCTCCGACTCGCATTAAAATTGGGAGGCGTTTTAATGGTTTAATTGCGATCCTGCTCCGAGGGATCTGAAAACGCCCTGAGCCGGAGGCGGCGGTGCCTTATCTCGGGAGGGCAATTCTCCCGTGCGTCCTTTCATCCTCGTGCCAACGCCTGCACCATTACCGAGCTCGGCTCGCAGGACGCAGCCAGGCGGGAGCACGGTGCCCGAAGCGTTCCGTTCCCTGACCTGCACCGCGCTCTCCGCAGGATCCCTGCCGATGTCACCGGCCTCGCGCTGCTCCGGGGAGAGGCCGCAGCCGCAGCCGGTCGCTCTTCGCGCCGTGCCGGGAGCCCGTGCGGCCGGCAGCGAAGCCGGGGAAGCCGGAACGCCCCGCGGCCCCCGGAGCGAGCCGACCCTGCCCGCCGGGACGCGGGGCCGGTGCCCCGGCACGCGGGGCGCTGCTTTCTGCCGCGCCTCCGGGCCCCGCGGGAGGCCCCGGGAGCACCTCCCGGCCGCAGCCGCGCGGGGAGCTTCCAGCGCGGAGGAAGAACGGCACCGGACGGCAGAAACAACCCCGAGCCCCAGCTGCGCCGGGCCGGCCCCGGAGGAGGCCCCGCGGGGCTCCGCTCCTTCCCCCGGGCCCCGTCGCAGCCCGGACGCGGACGGCCGGGCTCGGGGACGGCCGGCGGCTCCCGGCCCGGGCGGGCAGCGGAGCCCCCGGGGCAGGACGGCCGGCGGCCCCCGGCGCCTCCGCG